>JAWWLV010000021.1:364143-378411 GCA_035041135.1 Platyrinchus mystaceus | reverse complement strand
CTCTTAGATGGATGGCCTTAGGGGCTGACGAGCTCCATCTGCCCGGGGGACCCTGAAGCAGGAGGATTCGAACCTGCAGCCTTGGCGCTGAGAGACCAGCATCTTAACCGCTAGGCCACCAGGGGGGTTCCCTAACAGTTATAATGTTAAGAAGACTATTTGATAAAACAAATATATTCCCAAGATCGCAAAACTCTCATTTTTTGTTCTTTGAAAACTGTTTTTCAGGCTATAGAATTTAAAAAAAAACACCCAACCAACCAAAAAAGAAAACCCAACACTACAATACATACAATTAACCACTATGTTTTTATAATTTCATTCATTATATTACCTTATTTGTTAAAAAAACCCCTACGGTAGATACATTGTACAGCAACATATAAACTCAGTCATCTGCTCTTGTTATCATCCAACATTTATCACCTGGTAGGACTCAGGTCCTCCAGGTGTGATTCTGAAGCAATAAATGTATATTAACAGGGAACCTGAAACATTAACACAATGCCATTATTTTCCAAAGCCTGTCAGCTGAACAAGGTAAATATGATTTATTTTTTTTCCTTGCAAGGAGCTGAAACAAAAATATAAAAGTTTTCAAGTTTCTGTTCAGAAAGAAATGACTGCAGAAATTTCAGCTCTTTCAATTTGCTCTATATTTGAAATAAATCTACTTCATGTCAAAACAAGACTTTTTGAGACATTGTGTTGCTGCAGATGTTATAGAAGTTTCCTACTGTCAACTGGATGTTTGACTACACTTGAAAATTGAGCAAAAATCTGACCTTAGCTAAGGAAAAAAAACCACCAAGAAACAACTACTGCAGACCTCTATCCCCCCAATCTCATTTTTATGGTCAGTTCTAATAATTCAGTGAGCAGTAGCAACCTGAGGAATACTTGAAGGAAGGGGCCAAGTTCTAAAACTCCCTGGAAGAGGACCACATTCCAGTCCTTGGGGAATTAGTTCTTGTCCTAGTAGAAGGTCAGCCAACAGAAATAAATGGAGGCAAACACAACATTTGTTCAGCTTGAGGACTAAAATTAAGTCTCCATATTTAGATTTAACAGCACCAACTTGTTCCTGGACTCCTTATCCCAGATCTAGTGATGCACCAAGGGCTGATCCACAGGGATACAGAGTCCCAGAGCTCACTGGTGCAGGGCAGTGTGTATCATGCTCTAGTATTTGTGGAGGAAGAGGAGGTGGAGGCACTCAGGAATAATCCCAGAACCACAAAGGAAAAAAGGAAACTGTAGAAATGTTGAGTCTGGCATAAATGTGGTCAAAGACAGAGCACAGCCAGCCCCTGATGACAGAGACAGAGAGAGGCCCGGCAGGAGCAATGGGGGTAAGAAACCAGGCAAACCCCAACAGGAGAATGCAGAAGAAAGCAGTCAGTGACAGTGATCATGGTGATCAGTGGTCTGGAAACTCCTCCGCTGCCTGGCAGTGAAAGGTCTAAAGAGCATCAGGGTTGGCCTTGCTGGGGGTTCACTGCTTTTATAGATGAACTCACTCAGAGCTTGGGGGTGGATTTCACAACTGAACCCTAAATAAATTGTTGTTTAGCCACTGTTAGAGGGTACAGTTAAATGGAACAAAACACTAGCACAGCAACCAAATGCAAACTCCAATGTTAACCATGGAAAAGTTATTAAAGCCATAATTTGAGTCATCCCAGAACAAGAGCAATTTGGGAGCACCACCTTGGAGAATGGGCAGAAGGAATATAAAGTTGATATATATTCCCCAACAGGAAGTTCTCATTTACATAATATTGTAAATATTGACTAAAATGTGACTCCTATAACAGGAATAGTTCCCAAACTTTGATCAATAGCCTTTTTTTATTCTTCAAAATGCATTTTGACTCCTTTGTTTTGAATTATAGGAAATTGAATTATTTTGTTTTAGTTTGTAAGGACATAAAACATAGGAAACATACCATTACTTAGAATATTTTACCTCTCCATTTATTTTCAGAACGGATGGAAAGGTGCTGATAATATTCAGAATAGCTTAGGGTAAGATTAGGTTTAAATCTGCATCATGGTTTGATTTCTGTAACACAATAATTCCTCAAGCAGTTCCCACACAGATACTTCAAAATTACCACTCACTGGTAATCACATTACTGAAATCCATATCTAATAACATTTCTACTGCAAATAATGGAAAAATGAAGTTTAAAAGCAGTTGATCTTGTAGTACCTCATCCAAATTGAATGTTGGAAATCCTGTGGGAAGTTCAGTATTCTGTCCAAATTCTGCCAGTTTCTGCAAACTTCTCTTTTGCAAATTGACCGTAAAACAGTTTTAGATTTAGGGTCCCAGCCAGACCCAGCAGAGCAAAATTTAAAGATGAAAATCTAATACATGCAGTTTATAAGTCTTCTATTTATTTGTGTGTTATTCCTTTAAATTTCTGTGATCTCAGTGTGGCTGAAGAGACACAGAGTGGAGATTCTCCTGCCTGTCCATCACACAGGGTCCATGTTCTTCCTTCAGTCTCTGTTAAAACCTGGTGCAGAATGAACAGGTTTTTCTTTATACCTCTCCAGGTATAAAGAACAGGATAAAGACAATGAGGGCAGAAAGGGCAGGTTCAACTCTGTCTATATTTTAGGAGAAAACCTTCATCCAATTTCCAGATGTCAGTTTAGACAGCTCTGCTGATTCATCCCAGCATGGCAAGCGGACAGACCTTTGCTCCTCATTTTACTACAGGAGGTGCCTAGAATTGTACTCCAGCTGTCTCTTGTGGTAGTGGGGGAGAAAACTGATCTCTTCAGGTGCATTAGAAGGTTAAATTAAAATATAGTTTGAAAAATTTTAGCAATGACTTGGGGTCCTTATTGAAGAATCTGAAAACCACTTCAAAATGAGGGAGGAAGAAGGAAGTATGTAAGGGAAACTTCCTTCCTAGCAATTCCATTATATTATATTCATTGCATTGCTAAACACCACCTTCACCTCCTGCTTCAACAGTGGCAAACTCAGGGCTTGGCCTGAAACTGGCTGTTTGGTCTGAGGTGGTCTGAGCTGGCCTAAGGAGGGGCAGGAGAACACAGGGAGCAGTCAGGACTAAGGACAGCATAGCGTTTTCATAGACTGAAGGTAGAGCAATGAATTTCAGTTACAGAGGGTATCAGGATGCCCAATGCAGGTAGCTGATAAAAGCCTGAAGCACTGAGCTTTTGCAGATTTCTTCTTTAGAATTCCAAGAAAGCCTTTTAACCTTTAACACTGATATATTATTTTTTATTTTATGTTATTTTCATTTATTTTGTTATTTTAACCAGAAACCACCAGAGGTAATATTTTCTTCAAAACTTTATGTTTGTTTCCCTTCAAGAGAAATTGTGTCTGAGGTAAGGTAAATGAAATATGATTATAAAATGTGATCCCAATAACTATCTCTATTTCATTTTCTTTTAATGTAACATTTTTTAAAATAGGTTTTAGTCAAAACTAGTTACTCATATGACAGATTTTGTTAATTTAGAGCAAACACTCCCATTTTCATTATGCATATTTATCACAATCACAAATAAATGAAATTTTATACTAATTAAATAATTTTGTTCTTGACATTAAAAAATGCTTGTAAAAATCTTCTGAAATTTTTGAATTACATCAGTCCTTCTCTTTATAATTCTACCAATTTCTCCAACTTAAAAATAATTAATTATATATCTAAGTCTACTTAAATTTTTTTTAAATATGTAATTTTTGTTTTGATCCATCTTTGTTTTTGCCTTGATCTTATATTAAATAGTTACTTATTGGAATTTGGTTTCTATTTTTAATTATTTTTCTTCCACAATTTCTTTTTCTTCTGAGTCTTCCAAATTTATATTTGAAGATAATTTCTCACATGTTACTTGATGTACTCAACAGACCACATCAATCAAACTTTGAAGTTAGTTCATTTTTTCCTGAGAAAATCTTGTTCCATAAAAATGTAACACTGTCTTAAACAAGGGAATTTCATTTTGAGGATGCCTCCTAGATGAATGTTCTCTATTTAAGTCTATACTTGATTTCCACTATATTTTGATGAGAAATATTAAAATTAAATAAAAATTAAATTTCCTTTATTCACCTGAGACAATTTATTCAAGGCTTTCCTTTTCAGACCCTCGTTCCTTCAGGATTCAGTTCCAGAAGAATCTTTCTAAACAGTTTCTGAAGCAGGGTAGTCAAATCACCTAATCCTGGGCATGGAATCATGGAATCACAGAATGCTTTGGGTTGCAAGGGACCTTAAGGACCATCCCATTCCACCCCCTGCCATGGACAGGGACACCTTCCACTAGCCCAGGTTGCTCCAAGCCCCGTCCAACCCGGCCTTGGACACTTCCAGGGATGGGGCAGCCACAGGGTCCTCAAAATAATTATTTTAAATGAGCTTAAAAGGTGAAATAATTGCCAAAGTTGTTAACTGATCCAAGTTACCTGAGAGGTGGGAAAAGGTTTAGTTTGTTCTTGTACACACTGTTCTTGTCTATGAGAGAATTAGGCTGAAATCCTGTATTTCCTACTAATAAGGAAAATACACTTAAGGAAGCACTGATGGAAAATGCAACCAGAGCTCCAGGTTGAGCCTATTTTGTGTACACAGAATTTTTGGCCTGTAAATGAAGACTGTCCGTTTTGCTTTTTCCAGCAGTGGGAAAGCAAGTAAATATCTCTCACTGTGACTGAATCAATGTGAAGTGCACTTAAAACTAATTTTTAAACTAGTGGAGACCCAGCTTTGAGTACTATAACAGCCCTTCTGCGGGGAATATCTGCAACAACAGGCAAATGCACTGTAATGATGTGCCTATTTTAATTCTAATTCAATAATGTTAACATGTCTCAAACAGTAAACCATTAAAATTTAATATCAAAGCTAACACAAGTCTCACCAAGCTTGATGGGTTTTGTGTCACCAGAGCACTGAAAAAGATATTTCAGGCCCATCCTGACCCACTCCTCCCAAAAGAAACTAGAAAGCTTGTACACCTACATGCTCCATTTAATAAAAATGAGAAAACCAGGACATTTTAGTATAAATTGCCTTATGCTTTGGAACAAGTTAGGTTCATTTTACTGCAGTGATCCACTATTATGAGAAATTCCACATAAAAGAGAGGTTTAATAATAGGAGATGTAGTTACCATGAAATGATGTGATTAGTGAAGGAACATGGCAAGTTTGTATATCAAAGGAGGCATCTGCCTTTCTTACCATTTGCAATTAAGGTCAAAGATATCAATTAAATTGGTAGAAAAATTTGTATCCTAACCAATGTCTTATTTTGATCACTTGGAGTCTAAATTACCCACTAAAATACATATGATATCCTCACAGAAATGAAGAATACTGTAATGTTATCTGCCTGATTACTTTTCTGAGTGATTATTGAGATGAATTCAAATGCTAAAGTATTACCTCAGATTCTTCAACTACCTGAGAATGGTAAGTCTAGCTTACCTGTCCCTGTCCCAGCTCTGCAGGTGAGATACAGATCATGGCCTGCCTTTTAGGATAGAACTAAAAGCAGAAATTAAAAAGTCCCAGTTGTTCCCTCCCACATCTCTTGCTGCCTGAGCATGTGGGTGACAGCTTGGAAGGGAAAGTGTTTACTCCTTTCTTGTATTATACCTATTTTTTTAAAAATCATTACTCCTTACCTTGAGATCTGGCAGGAAAAACATTCATAATCTAGGATTCAAATCCACATCCAGACTCTTCCTCTAGTCCTGTAAATTTAACTCATAAGTTTACTTGCTTCCTTGGCAAATTCTGCATGTGCTTTTTCCCAATAATCCTGCAATTGTCCCCAAACATTCTCAGTCCTTGTGCTGGCAGGAGATAAGGGAGGGCACAGAAAAGTTCTGTGAGTGGAACTTCATTAGCCATTACATCAATAAAGTGAGTCAGAGGAGAACTCTTGGTCTGTCCACCAGCACTGTCTGATTCCTGCAGGATTAACAGCAGCCAAATGCAATTGTTTAGCTCCTGATGATTGAAGGCAGTGGAACTGAACTCACCTGGGGAGCTGTTCTGCCTCAGAGCCATCCCTTACAATAGGACCGTGCTCTCAGTTGTCACATTCAGCCATCTTTATCACATATTCAACTCTTCTTTATCACAAAAGCCTTCCATATCGATGAAACTTATCTTCTACTTGCAATTGTTGACCTCACTTAATAAATACTCATTTTACATAGTCCAGGAGAAAGTCTTTGATTATTCACACTGCACTTTATTTATTTCATTAGAAGAAGTAGTACTCTTATCTGAACAGCCATTCCACTTGGGTATTAATTAAAATCCAATACTTCTTGAGTAACATTAAACTTCAACTATTTCCTTCACTGCATTACAAAGAGAGCAGGTTCTAATTGTTCATAAATATCTGGATATAGCTATAAATCCAGATTATAGCTATATCCTTATAGCTATGGCTAGAGCCCTCCCACTCCCAAGTCTCTGAATTAAAAACAAGAAACAAACTTTTAAGCTTTTTATCCACAATTCATCTAAGAACCTCAGTGGAATAATTAACTCTTTGTATAGTATATTGCACATTTTATCTATAAGGCAATTTGTCCAATAAAACTAGGAAAGAAATACTGCTGCTTAACAAAGACTCACAGGATGGTAAAGTCAAAATATCAGAGAATTTAACATTTTCTGTAATTTCCCTGTCCACAAGAGCAGCAAAACTGAACATCTGAATGTTGCAGAACAGAAAATAAAATCAGACTCTCTCATTGTCTGACCATTACCTCATTATAAACAATAAATAAGTATAATCTGTGTATTTTATTGCCCAGTGTCCTATAAATCCAAACTGACTAGAAACTCCATGACCCTCTCCACCAGTTTTCATTTTGTCACAGGCACAGCAGTAGGGAAGAGCCTACACCGCTTTATCCCAGGTATGGATCTCTTTATTGCACAGATATTCAGCTGTGGGTTTCCCTCCCTCCTCCTTCCCAAGCCTTTGAGTGGATTAATTGGTCCAACTATATTTGCCATGTTACCTCCCTTTTTGGACACCTGCATTCATGTTAACTCTGAAAAAATCCATGTCCTCAGTAAAAAAGTATGCAGGAAAACAATGTTAGGATCATAACCCACCACACCAAGCACTAGAGACATCAAGTTTCCTTATGAACAGAGGATGCTTGAAGATGTTGCAGTTCACTATCAATGTAGAAAAATCGCAGGGCTGGCTAATATAAAATTCTCCAAATACTTGTCTTTTCACTTAGTTTAGGCCTCCTGAGAATAGGTATCCCCTTGGTCTCAACAATCATACAAGTAAACTGAGTCAACAACTGGCCCTTGAATAAGAAACTGGTTTGTAAGCAACTCATTTCTCCAAGGGAAGAACCTGCAAAGTAAAGAATTGTAGCACAAAGAACTACTATTTGTCTCCTTGTGCCACTTCCATAGAGCACTCAAGGACTGTCCTCTCAACATTTTATTTCACATATGCAGGAATAGTTTGATAAATCATTACGTTTTCACTAATTTGAAACCTTCATTTACAAGTG
Source organism: Platyrinchus mystaceus (assembly GCA_035041135.1). NCBI lineage: Eukaryota > Metazoa > Chordata > Aves > Passeriformes > Tyrannidae > Platyrinchus > Platyrinchus mystaceus. The sequence goes on along the minus strand of JAWWLV010000021.1, from coordinate 370,851 downwards.
CTGCAAACAGTATTAGGAGAAGGCTGCAAAGCGCACTGAATTTCAGTGTGACACCTCCTGTTTCAGGCTCCACACTACAGTTTTCTACACACTGAAGGGAAAAACTAAGGATCTGGCTCTTCAGTCCACGAGGAATCATGCAAAGACACTTCCACACAGCTGGAAAACAAATACATATTAATAAAACCTGATTTCTTTCTGTCTGAAACTAGGTTTGATACAGTTACCTTGCAGATGTTTGCAAAAATAAATAATGTCATAGAAAAACATTCCCACTTTGCCACAGGAAAACTTGTCCAGAGTTCTCAGCTGGATTTTGTCTCAGGTTTTGAATGACAGACTATGTTATTTTTTCATTACATCATGAACAAGTAGATGTTTTCTTGCCCAAAGAAGGAACTGTCACAGTACCTCAGCTCCAGTGGTATTTCAGTCCCTCCATTGCCTCATTCTCTGTGAACCTTTCCCATCTCTCTTGAGAACTTATTGTGTAATACAAAAATGATAATATGTTTATGAAAAACATTTGGCTCACATGTAAATAGTTTTGAAGTTTATATTTTTTAAAAGAGCACAATTAGGTTATTTGTTAATTCTAACCTTGCTCTGTAAGACAGAGCCTGAGAGTATGAAATTCATTTCAACAGGACTCCAGAATAGTTTAATTTTTTTTTTTACCGATTTCTGGAATAAAAAGAATGATGGTGATAATAATAATAATAGTAATAGTTGTTGTTGTTATTCCATCCATTATGGAATTAAGCTGATCCTGCGTTCAAACCAGACAGGCTACTTGCAAATTGAGTCCTGTAACATCAGTGGATGTAATTTCTAAGAAATAAATGAAATAAAGCCAGGTTCTCATTTCATTCTTCCTTTCCCTAAAGTGCATTTTGAGTTATGTAGTCAAAAGAGACATGTAATGCTGGAAACAAGATCAAAATTCATAGAATTAGGAAAAAAACATAACTTAGATTGGACAGGACCTCAAGACAGACTAAATCTCTACTATTTCCCAGAACAAACCACAGTTATGTCTTTCCCAGCAGACAGTTGTCAACTTTGCTCTAAATTGTTGCTAAATTTGGAGACTCCATAATCCCCTCAGACTTTTCCTTCCATCATTAGAGCATTAGAGCCATTAGTCCAACCTAAGCCATGCCCATTAATGCCATTATTCTTATCCTCTCCATGATGGACGTGATGGAGTCACCAACAAACACCTGCTCTTTCACAACAAAAGTTGTTGAACAATAAAACTAAAACTGTTCTGGTTTTAGTATTTTTCCCTTAGGCTAGACAACTCTTATTCATTTATATTTTTATTCCAAAGCTGTTCTGGTACCTTTTGAAGTTGTCTTGGGAACTTACTTCAAATGGGCCACAACTACATGTCCTCCTTGAAGTGCTGTGCCCCTGACAGGACACATTCCTTCCATTTGCTATCAGAGTTGGAATATTATTTCACATCTTACTCTGAGTCCACATAACTACATGAATTTATATCTCAGTGCTGCTGACCCAGGAAATAAACAGATGAAATAACTGTTCTGCCATTACAGACTCACCTGCTGCTTTACTGAGCTGTATCTCTTTCGTTCCAAAGATTAAAGTTTTTTTTTTTTTTCCTCAGATATAGAGTTGTTTGGAATTTGTTGAAAAATGGCTTTTTCTCAGCTTGCTGGAAAATGAATGACACTTTTTTCTTTTTCTTAATTCTTCTTAAAAAGGAAATGAAAACCCTCTGAAATGCCTACTTAAAGAAAACAATAATACTTTTGTCTTTTTTTTACTTTGTCATTTTATACAAAACAATTATTTTGCCCATAAATATAAAATTAGCAATTTTTAATTCCTAATAATGCTGTACTTGTTACAAATACTTTAAAAGTAATTTTGTACAGTTTGCTGTCCACAAAAATGATACAAAATATGATGTGTTTCAAACCTATTCTATGAATTCCAAAAGTTATTAAAATGGTTTGAATAGATCTTCAAATAACAAAAGCATATTAATATAAATAATTATTTTCATCTCTTCCTGGGCAATTTATGCCTATAGTCTTTTGGGACTTGGCAAATATTTGAAAGTATATATAAATAAATTTTAAAAAGTGTCCCAGCAATCATTTCAGTGACATGAATAAATTTTATGTCATGTTAATTAACTTCACACATCACCTGGATATAAACTCAGAGTAGATTTGACAGGAAATATAAATATAAATATAGCTGAAGTAATGTTAATTATTCTGCAGTTACATACTTGATGTTTTCCTTTAAAATATCTACTTCATTCCAGACATCAAAGTTCTCTAAAAGACCAGTAGTATGAGGGCTAGAACTGATCTGAAATGCTTGTCCCTGCTGCAGATAGATACAACCAATAATTCTCATTTTGTGACCTCTCTTACTGTTCAAAAAAAAAAAAAAATCGCCCCAATTTTTTTTAAAAATGGTATGACATAAAAAGTCTGTGAAAAATCAAAATATTAATTTCCTCTGGAGTCTGTGAAAAATCAAAATATTAATTTCCTCTGGAGTGTTGCAAGAGCAGTTCAGGTGCCTCTTTCCAGGCTGATGCTCTATGTCTGATACTCTTGGGTATCCCCACTGGTGAGCAGGGAAGCAGGAAGGACACCACAGCCTCAGGTCCTCATTTCACATCATAATCAAGGATGAAGAGTTTAGTCTGAAACCACAGTGAGGTTTCCCACTGGTTCTCCAGGTTGTTGGGGTTTTTTTATTGAGGTCACAGTAACTACAACTCTCCTCATGTGACATCAGCCAGAAAAATAAACACTATCATGAGTGTGGTGCAGATACTTTTATTTCTAACTTTTCTGAGAACTATATTTTACCGACATTAAAAGACTTCGGAGACACTTTGAAGCTGAGAAACAGTAAATGGGCACCATGTCATATGTCTCAAAATGTCTCATCCTGGACCTAAACCCTAAACGCAGCTCTGTGTGCAAAACACATTTAACAATTTTCAGGGACAGAGCTGTGAGTTGTCTGGTTTTTTCCCTGGTCTCTCCAGGGAACAGAGCAGTAACTTCCACAAGTCCGTTCCCAGCACAGACCCTTCACCAAGCCCCTCATGCAACTGGTGTCTGGCCCTCCCCAGGCAGAGGAGAGGTTGCAGAGCCAGGATATTTTGGTAATAAATCCATTTAGTTCACCAAGTGGAGAGAAAGGTTTTCTCCCTTTTCATACCTATGTGTAGGAAAACTGTACACAATGAGATTTGTGAATTTTCATATTTTTATCCAGAACAGGCCATGCTTCTTAGACATGAAATCCTGGGGTAAATCAGATGTGACTAAATCCTGGATGTTCTCTCTCCACCATAAACTGACCCGTGTGAACACACAGGATGGGTCAGGATGGAAGGGACCACAGTGGCTCATCTGGTCCTGCCTCCCTGCTTCAGCAGGGCCATCCCAGAGCACATGGCACAGGATTGTGTCCAGAGGATTCTGCAATATTTCCAGTGAGGAGACTCCACACCCTGGGCAGCCTGGTCAGTGCTGGGTCATTGCAGAGCAAAGAAGTTCCTCCTTGTGTCCAGCTGGAACTTGCTGGGCATCAATTCCTGCCCGTTGCTCTTGTGCCATTGCTGCGCCCCCCTGAGCAGAGCCTGGTGCATCCTCTGCCCCCTCCCTGCAGCCCCTGACACACACTGGGGAGGGCCCCTCTCAGTGTGTGCTCTGGAGGCTGAACAGCCCCAGCTCCCTCAGCCTTTGCTGCTCCCAGAGATGCTCCATCCCTTCGGCATCTCCGCAGCCTGCGCTGGAGCCGCTCCAGGAGCTCCCTGTCCCTGCTGTGCTGAGGAGCCAGAGCTGGACCAGCCCTGCAGATGTGCCTGCCCAGGGCTGGGCAGAGGGGCAGGATCCCCTCCCTGCCCTGCTGCCAGTGCTCTTCCTGATGCCCCACAGGGCACCATTGCCCTCCTTGTCCCCAGGACACACTGCTGGCAAGTCTGTAAAGATGCTTTGTAGTCTTCAAACATCCCAAACCAATCAAAAGGCAGAAGGGTTTTTTTTGGTGTTTGCTGCATTTTTAGACTGTGATCTAAGTGTGGCAAGAGAAGGTTAAGGATCCATTAGCCATTTGTAAGGTTTTTTTCAGGCTGGAGAGCAGTGTCACTGGCTGGTTCTGAGCCTTCTGAGGAATAGATTTTTCTGAGCAGGTTTTCTGAGGTAGTTGCAGATTGTTTGCAGCATTACCAAATGAACACAGCTCTTATATAATATGCAGCCTGCTCAGGAGAAAAGACACAACACCAAGGCATGTAAAAGGGAATTCTTTGATGCTCCTTATTTGTCTGTTCTCTAGGAATAGAAATGTAGTGTCATTTAATTTGAAGTATCTGGGTTATAAACATGTTTTCTATAGGAATCTTCAACAAATGGGAAAAACATAGTAGAAATTAAGCTATTCAGTGTAATAAAGAGAAAGTGAGAGGTAGTGTTGGATTCCTGTGGTAGCTGACAGGGAAGCTGTCTGTAGGTAGTGTGCTGCTACTGCCTACAGGATATGCAGATAGATGTTCTTCCATGGAATTTCTGAAAAGCCAATAAGGGAAAAATGGTGTAAATAATGATAATATTGTTTCCATTTCAGAATTGTAACCAATTTATTAAGGGTCGAGATCAGGAATATTTTTTTATTTTTTTGGCTGCAAGTTTTTTGTTTGGTTGTTGGGGTTTTTTTAAGTTTCTGATCACACTAAGTGTATTTCACAGACATTTCCTTGTTTGCACAACTGGCTTTAGCTGTTTGGAGGAGCTGAGGCTGAGGCTGGCACACAGAATTCCAGTTCCTTGCAGACAGGCACCAGTACAGCTCTAGTTCAGTGCTGTGCACTCAGTTTTCATTTGAGGATGCTTGGAGAGCCTGTTCCTCACACACAGAGCTTTTTCACAGGAGATGATTTAGATGTCTCACCTTGGTGCACAAACTGCAGTGAGTTCCCTCCCTTTGGGGGCACGGGAGGAGCTGCCTTGCTGTGTGTACCTGTCTGTTTAAGAGCCTTGTCTGTCGCACCTGTGAAGGGCTGAAATTTCCCTAAATTCCTGTTAGTTGGGATTCTGTAGTACTCCACTGTTGGAGGAGAGCAAGTTTCTATTTTGTTTTAAGCAACAAAAAAAGGCAGTGGGAAATTGTGCCACTGCTAGAGGGGTGTACTGAAAATATTGACACTGTTTTCATCTTTTGGCAACAGGAGTTAATGCCATTGTGAAAAAAGCAGGTCCTGTCAGATTAGTTCCTCAGCAATGGAATTCATAAAATCTTCATGGCTTAAAATTTTGTTGTACAGGCTTTCCCTTTTAAGAGCTTTTATTTCTGTTTTAAAAATTAGGAAGTTTCAAAGGCTGTGCTCTTTTTTTCTCATTCAGGAAATTAAAAAAAAGGGAAAAAAGCTCTCTGGCAGACACTGTTAATGATGCTAAATGTCTTTGCAAATGTAATCCTCATCTTGGTTTTGTTCTCATTTAATTGAATTAGGAAGGCATAACAAACCAAAAAGGTTACTTTCATGGCCTTAACTTTGCATATTAGCTAAGGTGGGATATGTGTTTTTCTTGTAATGTTTTGCTGTGCACGTTACTTGTACTTCACGAAGGACAATTCCTCTGTATAAGAATTGCAATTCATATTCACGTTCTTGCTCTGCGTCTTAATTTTAATCAGTGCTAATTAAAATATATTTTCTTCGTGCTCCTTTTCTTAATCTCAACATCCTAATACTCACACAGGCTGTTAAACAATAGCAAGTCCCTTTGAAAAATGTGCTTTGCAGCCATTCAGTGGTGCTGAGAATTGAGATGGAGTTGCTCGTTTGTCTCCTGTTGCACATCTGGATCATGGGAAGGGGTGCACAGGGTACCTGGGAAAGCCACAGCTGGGCCAGGCCGAGGCTCAGCATTACATGCAAACAACACCCTCCTGTCTAAGGCTTGTGGGAAGAAGGCCAGTTGAAAGGAATGTAGCTTAATTAAGGTGTAATTCATACACTGTAATTCGCACAGAACTATCTGGCAGAACTTCACCCAGGGCAGATCATAGTTCCTCAATAATTTTCACCAAGACCAATGTTATTCCTCCCAGTCTGTTACTGGGACCATCGTGCACTTGTCTGAAATGAATTTTAAGAATCTTGGCTCATATGAAATTTAGGAGTCCCCCTCTGTGAAACAACAGAACACCCCTGTTATTTCCCATTTTAAGGGGAGTCCTCTCTCAAAATAATTTTCCTTTGCAGCTAAAGAGGGAATTGTGTAGAATGTGTAGCAGTTGTGCTCATATTTCAACCTGAATTTTAATTCTTGACCTATAGAACAGATCCCAGGAATTATATGAGGAATTATTTTTCCAGAACCATCCAGTAGCAGAAGAAAAATAATCTTTATTCTTGGGTGGTTCAAACTAAGAATACTGTCCCATAAACCTTCTTCTATGTCAAATGTCTATTATTAAGTCCCTTTTCCCCCTTTCTGAGTTAGGTATTACATTTCTAAATCTTGGCTTGCTTGTAGCTGTGCTGGAAGTGCCATCCTGGAGCTGTGCTGGAGGGAACACACTAAAGCTTTACATTCTGAGAAGAAAGTGCTCCTGATCATACCTGTAATAGTCAATAATGGGATCAAATAATTTGCTCATCAAATTAATGATGAGATTAGTAGTGTTGAATGTCTAAGT
>JAWWLV010000021.1:346304-364043 GCA_035041135.1 Platyrinchus mystaceus | reverse complement strand
GCCGCTCCAGGAGCTCCCTGTCCCTGCTGTGCTGAGGAGCCAGAGCTGGACCAGCCCTGCAGATGTGCCTGCCCAGGCTGGGCAGAGGGGCAGGATCCCCTCCCTGCCCTGCTGCCAATGCTCTTCCTGATCCCCTCCGGGCACCATTGGCCTTCCTTGTCCCTCAGGACACACTGCTGGCTCAAGGAAAGCTCATTGTTATCAGGGCCTCCAGGACCTTCTCCCAGAGCTGCTCTCCAGTGGGTCATCCCCAGCTGGTGCCTGAGGTTGTTCCTCCCCAAACTCCCCCAGGAAGCTGCAGGTCAGCTGAGTCCATCCCGAGGTATTTGAGATGCTGATGATCAAGAAAACCACAACTAGAAATGTTGCTTTGAACGTACTCTGAGTGTAGCCATAGGTAATGGAGGATCCCTCCAAATTTTCCAGATATTACATTACCCTTGAGGGCTCACTTGTGGTGCCAGCAGATGAGAGACATTCCATTTGAGTGTTGCTGCTTTTAATCAAAGGTTGTCAATCACATGATATTATTTCAAGCTAAATTAAACAGAGGCTCACCCACGTCAGCTCTCCGGTAATGAACTAGGCTTTCATATGTTGCTTTATTTTCATATAAGTCCAAATTTTCATAAAAATACCCTGGGGTTTTAGGATTTGTACTAACACTCAGTTACCATGTCCAAAGTGCAACATATCCTAATATAAGACTTCTTGAAGTTAATATACTGCTGACATTAAACGAAAAGATTTTCATTGTTTCTGTAAGTTCAGAGTGAAAAGTCAATATTAAAAAAAATCAGATAGGAAGTAGCTTTATAAAAGTTCATAGAAGGTGAAAACAATTCATAACAATAATTTTCTATTTTTTTAAATAATTTACATTTAAATTAATATATTTTGTTTGTTTCTTCTGTTTGGTGTTAGACAGTTAATGTACAAACTAAATAGTACAAACCTTTCAATGTTCTCATTAACTTTTATTTAGTTATCCTGTGATGAAGTGATCAGTAACTTAAATACTGGACAACAAAGCCTACCCTTTGTTTTAATCCTGCCACAGTTCTTCAGGTATCTGAAATTTTCCAGCTCAAACGTGTTAATTAAAATGCTGTTCCTCTTACATTAGCATGTGTTTCCAATTAAGTGATCACCATTTAAAAAGTCAACAGCAAAAATCATGTTTTTACTATAGCAAGAATAAGATAACCCACTGAATGGCTAAAAAAAATAAAAGTGCTCACACTGCAATTATCTGAAAGGCTGAATTAGGCTGGAGACTGAAGTTATTAAAGGAAGTCATGCAGAAATGTGCCCTTTAGTATGAGACTTTTCTAAATTAGATCATACATTCATAGAATTGTTTGGGCTGGAAGGGACCACAAAGCTCATCCATTGCCAACCCCCTGCCATGGGCAGGGACACCTTCCACTAGCCCAGGTTGCTCCAAGTCCTGTCCAGCCTGGCCTTGGACACTTCCAGGGATGGGGCAGCCACAGCTTCTCTGGGCAACCTGGGCCAGGGCCTCCCCACCTTAACAGGGAAGGATTTCTTCCCAATATCCCATCTAACTCTCCACTCTGTCAGTTTGAAGCCATTCTCTCTTGTCCTGTCACTACACACCCTTGCAAAAAGTCCCCTTACTCCTTTAAGTGCTTATTTTGCTACATAAATCTTTAAATTTAAAATGAGGCAGTTTTAGGTATATCCTGAAATTGCTTGTTTTCATCTTATTAACCTTCAACCTCTTGTCAAAGGTCTGCCGAGTTCACTGACCACTTATGCAAAACAATAGTTCTGTTTGAAATCCACCACCTCTGCTCTTACCTATTTTCCCCTCATTCCTCTAAGCCTCAAATAATTCCTGTACATTCAGAAATCTACACAGTACAACCCCGAGAGACCAGGACAACTGGGAGGACAGTGTGATCTGTTCTGGGCTGGGTTTGTGTGCAGGCTAAACCTGACCTAGGGCTACATGTGATTATTCTGCTTCAGCTGCTCCACAGTTGTAGCAATGCAGGACTTCATTGCTTGGTTTTGCAAAACAAGTAAAAGCTGCATCAAGGCCTGGCTGTGGCACTCAGTGCTCTGGGCTGGGGGACAAGGTGGGCATAGGGCACAGGGGGAACTCCATGGGCTGAGAAGTTTTTTCCAATATTAATGATTATGTGATTCTGTGATTATATCATATATATCATTAAACATCATATCAATTTGGAAATTATTAAAGTTGGGAGTATGGACAAAACATAATAAGACTGTGGAGCAAACATACCCAGAAACATATCTATGCAAATTTCCCTTCATATATTTGAATATTCGTCCAGATTTACACTGTGAAACAGGAGACTGGAACACTTTTGCTAGCACCAGGTAAATGAGTCCTTGGGAGTCTCTAATGTCTCTCAGCACTGAGCAAACAGTTTATATGCAGTACTACCCCAAAATCCTCTGCACTGACTGTGTGCCTAAACACAGACAAGCAGGTGTGAGCTGGGCTATTGTACACATTTGCTTCTACTGTGAAGAGCAAAGTAAGTGAGAAAAGTGTAGAATGATGAAAGGCTTAGTTCAGTGGTTATTTCAGGCAGAACAAGACTCTGCACGTGGGCAGACTGGAAATTATTTGCCATTGACAGAAATGCAAGAAGAAAATACAAGGACAAATCCTGCTGGATATATTCTGTGGATAATCACTGGTGATTCTGCTGTGAATGCCCAAGTCTGAATCCAGTCCCACCTCACCATCCCTGGCACACCACTGCAGTAGGGTCAGCACTACTCCCTCCGGCACCCCTGGCCTCTGAGGAATGCTGTTTGCAGCAGGATCCATGCCATCACAGGTTTTTTATTCCCAGAGCATTTATCCCAGCAGGGTTCTGTCTCTGCTTTGAGCCCCCAGTATTGCTGCAATCCAAACATGAAATGGGAGCAACAAAACCACAGGAAGGAGAAAGGGAGTTAAATGAAGTAAAGGCTTAATACATACCACATTTTAGCAGTTCCCTCTAACCACACAGTTCAGAAGAGGTCATTTCATCTAAAGTGGTTTGATTACTGGGTTGTAATAGACAAAGCTTTAGTTTAACTTACCCTCAGGGATAAAAAAAATAGGTCAGCTTTTCATTACCAAAAAAAAAAAAAAAAAGTAGTTATTTAAAAATTGTTATGATACATTAGACCATTAATAGTAAGACCATAAGCACAGTTAAGTGGGTATGAAATAAATTACTGTGAGGAGTAGGGCAGTAAAACATCATGAAGTGATTTAACCTATCTCTAATTAATGGAAATTCCTCATCTGTTTTACTCACATTATACAATTTATGACTTCTTCTTTTGTCTTTCCTCATTCCTTAAACTCCGAAGTTACACATTGTTTGGAGCCTGATACGTCACTGGCTAAGATAACTGTCATTTGATAATAACCCCAAGTGACCAGGTCATTCTTACCCTTTTGATGAAATCTATTATGTCTTGAAATCCATACATAGCTTTCTCTTTATTTTATTTTTTCAGACTCAGTTGGTCAGAAGCAAAGCGGCTGCTTCTTTTGTTGCTAAACAGCAGTAGATCTGCTGCTGCCTAAAGAATGGAAATATAACTGGAAACTGTCTTGCTTTTTTAATGTATGAAATTCTTGGTGGCTGCTTAGAGCTTACATTCTGTTGCCACCAATCATCCTTTACTTGAAAGTGGAAGAAATTAGGATCTTTTTCACTTATGAAGAAATTCATTATCATTTAACTGTAATTTCCTGCAAATCCAACTCACCTTTGCATCTCAGATAGAATACAATATTATGCAGTCAATGATGTCGTGCAATTGCCTCTTTTACAAAAAAATTCTTGGAGCTCCTGTGAAGCTGAAAACTTAGTTACTGGCAAATAGGAACAACTACAGGCTGAACAAGGCCAGCTCATACAGTCACAACAAAAAAGGACTTAAATTGCCTTCTGTAATCCTTGCAAGAGGAATCTCCAACTCAGCCACTTCAATTTTCACATGACTTGTGTTTTTTTATGTGAGCCAAAGTGAAGGTTAACTATAGATGAGGAAGATAAAAAGCCACAACCAAATCTGTATTATCAGGCAAAACACGTGAAAAACAATTACTCAAGCCTAGAACTTATGTCCCTGTGATGCTTCTGCAAGTGAACTGAAAGTAGGAAGGAAATCCTTTCAGAGCTGTGCATGGGCAGCTTATTTACCTTGATTTTTATATTTCTCAAAAATTTTATATATATTTTTATGGAAATATTTATGGTCCAATCCCAGTTTCTTTTCAATTAATGGATGGCATGTATTTTCCTAAATTCCACAGATGGAAGATGTGTCCTGTTAACATACTGTTGCACACAATAGCTTGATAAATCTGGAGAGGTCTCAGAACAAAGGTCAAGAATGAAATATCACTAAAAATGCTATTGAAACACTGAAATAGCATATTCAAACACACTTTTTAATAATTTTTTTGAAATTCCACTGCTTTTTCAGAGCAGACAAAAGAATTAGAGCAATCAGAGCTATACTAAGTTTGGTAGGAAAAAACCATCCAAAACTTTTTATTTTTTTCGTTCAGTACAAGGCAGCCTGACAGAAATCTTAACTGTTCAATTAAATTTTAAAAGATGTCACCAGCAAACTTCAAACATTAAGAAACTGAACTTCAAAATAAGCTTCAGTACAAGAGCTGGAGTGTGACAGAAATACAATTGTTCAAATGATACTTCTGTAATAATACAGGAGGCAACTGTCATTTCAAGGCAACCCTATATGATGGAAAAAGAAATGGATAAGAGGAATTAATTGCTGGTCAAAGGGTTTAGGACAAAGATGTCTGAAAAAAAGAGTTACTAATCACACAGTGATGGTTCCTTCTTTTGCTCAAAGACATTTAAAGTACTTAGCTATTGCATGATGTAGAATCAAAAGGACAATCCATATTATCATTTACATGATGGGCTTCACAGATCTAACAATAATCACAGGGTTTCAATACAGCACATGCAAGAGTCTCTGGTTGCATCCATTATAGGAATTTCACCCTGGTAGTGTTTCAGAAAATTGCACTAATCTAAGTAATTTTAATCAGTGCAGGCTATCAAGGAGGACAGGGTTGGGGTAGGGATCATGAGTTTCCAATCAGACTTAGTCAAAGCTTATTTAAGGGAAGTATCTGAAAGAAGTCATGTGTGCAGGTTTATAAAAGGAACAGATCCTTGTCTAAACAACAGCAAACCCAGGTAAATTCTTTTAAGTGGGCTGTTATTCTTCTCTCCATCTGTCCTGTACCTGCAATATGCCTTCTCTCCCGGTACCAGCCTTGGGCCCAGCAGCCACCATGTGAACTATTTCAGTGTCACTCTCGAGACTATCGGCAGTGTTGCCTCTTGGACCTCTACAATGCATTATCTCCATCTGTACTAATTCCACGTTTCATTGGCAGATGGAGACCCTCATTAAATAAATATGTTAATACATTAAAAAGAGATTTTTACCACTCTTGTCTCTCCTCTGTCTTCACAAACAACAGCCCAAAGTGCAAACTGCTCAAGTGGTGTGGTTTACAACAGATGTCACTGAGAAAAAGTAGCAGCATTAACAAAGATAAAGCTTTTTTCCTTTTCTTGGTCTGTACAGTTCTGTCATGCTCCAACCACAACAGTCTGTCAGGGTTTGAAAATTGTTAGCTATGTTTTGGTTATTGTGTGTTGTATGTATCCTGCTTTGTTCCTTATGTATGTGTATCTTGTGTTCCCATTGGTCCCCATGATCATTGTGCCATCTCCTTGCATTGGCTAGCCGAGTGGCTAAACCCCTCCCTCCCTGCAGCCTTATAAACTGCGGGAACTTTGAATAAACTCTCTCTTCGCTGCTGGATCCGTGTGTGCTCGCTGTCTCTTGCTACCGGAGCCCCCACCGCCCGTCTCGGCCCCTAAGAGGCAGGCGGCGGGGGGAGACCCCCGACCACCCCGAATCCCAACAACAGTCGTGTACCTATTGTTCCAGAAATCACTTGACTTTGCAAAGGAAAGTTTGCATCCCTTCTCACTTCCTATTTGTTTTTTTTAACAACAGCTTTTAGATTTCTGCTGTCATTGGCTCAGTCAGTTTAGCAAAGACAACTGAATAACTGAAAGAAGGAAAAAAGACCCATCACACCCATCCAGTGGAAGGGATCTTTGCTGCAGTCTTTATGGAAACCTCTGGATAACATCACTGCACACTGTGAATCATTCCGTGCTTTGAATTTCCATCTGGTATCTGCTGCCCCAGAGGAGTCAAGGTCAGAGAGGTTTCCAAGAGGGCTCTACTTCCCTCATGTATAGAACTGGCCACCTCAATTTCTCCACTTTGATGAAGATCCTTCTCTTCCAAACCAAGAGTCCAGATGCTTCCCTCTAATTGCTCAATACGGCAAATTTATATCATTAAATATTTAACTCGAAACTCATGAGCAAGTCCATCAAGTCACATAACCATGTGGCCAGTTTTTCCTGTTTCAGTTACCTGGCAGACCAGTACAACAGTTTATATTTATGAAATACAAACAACAGATTTAAAATGGAATGTATGAGGTAAAGCTTCTTTAAGTAAGTACTTAGTTAATCTCAGGAACTAGAATTTGTATTCAAAACTTAGGACCCTGGTTGTGCTGTCTGCGATTTTTAGGGATCTGAAAATTTGCTAAATGAACAGTACAACACTGAAAAACAAAGCCAATCAATCAAGACACATGAGTAAGGCTATTGTCTTGCATGACCTCATTGTCCCAGAAACTGAGAATCAAAGAAAAAAAACCAAATTAATTTAAATTACTTTTAAGATCAACTAACGTTGAGTGACTCCCCTGGCAAAATATGATGAGTCACTTCAGTTCTTTAGCCAGACCCCAGCAAATGGCATCAGCTGGCCAGTAAAGTCATGCACACAACCCCTCATGGAGTACAAACCACAGCAGAGGAGGCACAGATTAACACACAGGAAATTCTTACTCCTGTGAGAAAAATGCTGGGACTGAAGGACAAATATTGCATCCATCAGTTTGTTTCTTTTGAGACAAAGAACTGGATCATTGCTGCAGAAGAGCTGTGCACATCACTCAAGATCTTATTTTTACCTATGAACATTTCAAAGTGTGAGAACACCTGCCGTGTTGCAAGTGTGGTTATTTCTTCCTGAAATGAGATATATCCCAGATATTCAAATGAGATCCTGATTTATGACTTGGAATCTAGGTGCAAGTATAATAGAAATAATGTTATTTATTAGTAACACTTTTGTAGAAGATGAACTAGAATTCAAAGAAATTATAAAGACAGTAAGTTTAGACCATTAAACATTAGTACAGTTGCCTCCCATAGTTGGAATATGGAAATGTTTATGATCATTACTTGATTTTAGATTAAAAATAAAAGTAAAATAAAAAGAACCAAGAGTTGATCTTCCTAAGGTAATAAGAGGTCTGTTTTTTATACCCATGTATCAAATGAAAGCAACAGAGATAGATGGTCTATCGTATGTTATATATTGAATAATTTTCTATCCGATGTTAGTTTTCAAAACTGGCTGCAGAGTTCTCCTCTTACACTTTGGATAACTTAAAATACTTCTAGCACTGAAAAATTTATCATGCTAATAGAATTTATTATCATTCTTGTAATTAACTCCCCAGATCCTATTTGTAAACTTGTTGTTATCATCTATAGGACGATATACCTGGAAACCTGGTTTTCTGTGATTCAAGAATCTCTTGAATAAATTCTATTTACACCTGTGCAAATAATGAAGAGGTTCCTAAAGGCAGCTTTCCATTTTCTCACTACTTTATTCATTTCCTCAAAAGCCAGAGGCTTTATAATGAAAAGTCGAAGTCAGCTCTAGTGAATGAGTAAGGAAAGGCTGTTTTTCACAGCATGTGTAACTTTTATTAATGGATTCTGCTTCTGCTTCTAATGAGTGTGATTTTGTCATTTGCTTAAGAATGAGCTTGATATTAACGACAGGGGTGATGCCGTGAATGTGCAGATTTCACACATTTTAGTGGACCCTCAGTAGCATTAAGGTCACTGAGCCAGGACCAGGCACAACTGAGCAGGGCTATGTCACAAATTTGGTGACATGGTTGATGGGGAGGATTTTAAGCTTCTGACAGGGAGTGAGGTCAGTTTGGGGTTTATTCTCCTTCCCTAACAAGAGCATCTTCGACTGGTACTGAGCTCCTTCTTTCAGTTTTCTTTTTCTCTTGGAATGGAGGAGTGTTTCCCTGAAAACTCAGTCACACCGGAGCCTGCTGCCGCTTGACGCAACTACAGCAGCTCTGGTCCCTCAGCTGCCCTGTTATGGAGGAGGAGGTTAAGTCCAAAGGGTCCCTCTGCACATTTCTCACCACTGCAGCCATGGGATGGATGACCTTTCTCACTTGGCTGGACACCCTTCCACCCACAGCTGCCAGCACAGCTGGCACAGGGATCAGAGATTAACCCTTCCTAAATTAAATAGATTCCAGAAACACTCTACATACCTGCCAGTGTACCAGGCAGTGGCCTGGTACCTCCCTGCTCCCTCTCCTGGCAGGAACTTTGGGGGCCCAAAGCAGAAGGTGGTAAAGCAGAGGAGGAAATCTGGATAAACAAACTGTCTGGAGTTATTTAATCCCATTTTCTGAAGGTGTTTTGCAACTCAGAAGGCATTCAGCGTTCTCCCACGTACCTGTTAAGTAAGTCTAAATTTCAAAGACTTTTGTGTCATAATATAAGGAGTGAATAAAATGTGCAAGATAAAACAAACATTGGGATGTGTCTGCTTTCTGTCCATGCATCCGGCTCCAGCTGAAAACTTATTTTAGTACACCATCATGCCATGGAAACTGCTTTATAGCTGAACTCAAGGGTATCAGAATGCTAAAGGAAATGAGATATTCTTAATCAGCAGGGTTACCTTTAGTTTTTGAACCAGCTGAACATGTGACTCACTTCTCACTATTTGATAACATTTTTGTTGATTTATTTCATGTGCGGTAAAGCAAAACAATCAGATTTGGTGTTCTCAATTACTGAGCACTCTGTGCTTGTTAAGTCTCTTACATTCAAAGATTTCATAGCACCTTACAAATAAACATATGAATATTTTCTTTGCCCTCTTGTAAAATGATCTACACTTGTTATTACTCCAGTTGTCATATAATAAATATCTCCAGAAGTATTTTAATGTTATCTGCTGTTATAATAAACTCTATATTTTAACTTCGATCAAAACATTTTGAATGCAGTCCAGAGGCTGACTGACTGTTTTGATTTACTTTGCTGGAGACAAGCTGAGATACTTTAGTAGCAGGAATGGAGTGCATTTATTTCACTGTCTGTTCAGAAAAGGATGTAGCAAATTAGCTCACAAATGGGGAAAAACCCTGGAAGAAGTAGAAGCGCAGATCTTCCATTCATGCCACAACTTCACCTACAAAAGTAATCAAGCCCACAGGCTGCTACAAATATACAGGGCTGACAAGTATACAAGTCTATGAGTATACAAGTATACAAATATAGGAGGCTGACAGCCAGTCCAGAGATTGGTGGTCAAAAGTTTTGCATGAAACATCTTTCAAATAAGTTTCTATGATGGTGTCCTGCTTTCAGGGCTGTGCTTGTGGAGCACTGTCTGTGTGGGGTGTGGGACAAGGGTACAGAGTGATATTTTTTCACTCTACATTCTCAGTCATCCTAGGTGACCTTTGTGTGGGCAGCTGCTACAGGACCTTTTGATGGACATTTGCCTTCCTTGGATATTTATTTGCAATGGAGATTTTTTTCTAGCACGTGGTCTGGGTCTCGTGGGCAGAGGGAAGAAAACTGAATAAGGAGTGTATCTGCCTTTACTCACCAGTGGCAGCTGGAATATTGTACCTTTCCCAAGCTGTTTCTTAATTATTTGGACATGTCTACCCTCACTTCAGTGGTTTGTCAGATGATAAAAAACCATTTATAAGTTCTAAATAGTAGAACAACTAGCTACAAGAGTGTTGTAGGGCAAAATAATAGCCATATACAAGTGCTTTTCTTTCATGGTTAAAAAAAAACATTAAAAAGGACACTATTCCATTTAAGCCTATATCTGAACTGTCAGATTTTGCTCTGTTGTGTACAAGTACTATTCACAGTGAAGCTTTTACAGATATATGTAATTGCTTCTCATAAATGACTGCACTTTGTTCCAGAGACCTCATTTTTTTTTTCTGATCACTCTCCATTTTTCTGTTTTTTCTAATTGGCCTGTTAAGATAATTCCTTATAACAGTCATTAAAGGATAAGAATGAGAGATTATAGTAAAAAACCCCAAAACATCATCTTACTATTTGATTATCAAAATTAGTAAATATCTGTTTAAAGATAAGAGAAATGCTGGTGCACATGAGTGTTAGCATCAGGCACTCAACTTGAACTTTAGGAATGCTAGATTCTCCATTTTCCCTTTACTTTCAGACACACTTTAAAGACACATGAACACAGAAGCAGAAACAGGTTTTCTATTATGAGATACTTGAAATACTTCACTGAATTGTTGTGAAGAGCAAAGGAGAGGTTGTCCATAGCTTGTTAAAAATTAAACTTAGATCATGTGCTTCTAGTAGTATGAAACAGCAAGTTTCATACTACAGGTAGTATTCCCACTTCCAAAGGCTGAAATAAGAAGAGTTGTTTCTGATCAAATCCAATCCTCATGTAAGAACATTTAATTTCAAAAAGTAATTATGGTACAGGAAAAGAAACTACTGTGATCATTACTGTGATATTCTTCAATAAAGAAATTAGACATATATATTTATTAGCTCATTTATATTAAGCATTTTCCTGCAAGAGTTTTTATTACCATTGGAAAAAACAATTCACCTCCTGATGCTTCCCATTCCTTTGTGTTTTAGGTGCACACACAGTGTCTCTCCTCTTCACAATCCCAGTAGGTCTCAGGTAGATCTGACTGGCTGGGGGCTCTGCTCCAGTGCAAAGTCAGAATGCTGAGTTAAACCACAAATGAAGCAAAATGTTAGAAAACATAGCCAGGTTGTGACTTACCCTGTGCCACCTGTTTCTGAGGGCAAGTTTCTGGGCTAGGCAGGTCTGAGCCTGAGTGCACCCAGGGTGAGCTGGGGCAGCGCCCTCAGGCCCCACAGTGGGATCCAGAGCTGTGCTGGGCTGCTTTCCACCCTTTCCCAGCCTACACATCTTGCTGTTCCTACGTTTAACTAGGTAGAAACTGAGGTGGAACTCTGGCCATTCTCTAGCATCAGACAGTACATTCAGGCTGAGAAGGGAAGTGCATTTCCTGCCAAATTCAGACAGCTGCTCCCCTTGCCTGTAACATTTATACCCAAACCCTTGGGGTTTAATTTTTTTACAACTGTTCAACTTTGAACATTTAGGATGAAACTTCTTACATTGTCCTCAGTTCTTGACAGAGTGTTTTATGGAATTAATAGCAAGAAGCACAGGATTTTTCTTCTGTATCATTCCTTGAAAGAGTTATCTAGAATCAATTTATGTTTAAATCTCTTTCTTTCCATTTCCGTAAGAATTTCTGTTAAATTTCAGAAGTTAGCAAACATTCTATATAATTGAAGTTGAAATTTCCATTTATTTCTAATTTTAGATGGAAGTTTTATTGCTCCAACTTTGAAACATTTATCTGTAATGAATATATCAGCTTTTTAGTAGGCTGAACTATATGACTTGCTTTCAGGCAAAAACAGAAGTGTTAATTCCTGCCTTGTAAGCCTTCATTTACATTTAAAGAATAATGTTAAGATAATAGGATTTTGAGGACAGAATTTAGCCATGAAGTTTGCCAAGTACTGTTTTGTCTCCTAAGCAGGCAAAGCTCCTGCTTCTTGGTGAGAATATTATTTAATTAAGTATAGATGATTACAACAGAGCCACAATGTGAACATTCATGGTGAAAAATTTAGTAGAGAGACAAGAAATGCAGTAATAAATAGAAACATATGATGCCCATGAAATTAAGGTGATAGGATTGAGTTAAAAAACTACTTGATTCAATGCTGAAAGACTGTCTTTCTACAAAAAAAGTCTCTTTTTTGTCAATTAGTAGCTTCTCAGCATCTTTTGCATATCTTTGCTTCACTTACAAGATGATTTCCTAAAATGAACAGACAATTGGACAAATCTTTTGGATAATAGCTAAATGTGCTTTAATCCTCTAATGGTTTCTGCCTGTGTGTGTAGAGAGTGTTGATAGTTTAATCCACCTTCAGTCTCAACCTGATGTTTTTTGCATATTGGCAGCAAAGACTTGCCTGGACTTCTTGGTGTGGTACTGTGGGAGTCATTCACACACAGAGCAGCACTGGGGTAGAAATGTATCACGATTTGCTGAAATACAGTCTAGCAGTTAACCTGCTCATTACCACCTCTCAAATGAGAGCACAGGATCTAACCTGTGAGTTTAAAATACTGTTGGAGGTGGTTGAGTGAAACTCTGCATCTCTGTCTTCAAATGGCTCAAATAGCCAATCCTGCACCTTAGCAGTGAGATGGGAAAGCTTAGAAAAGCTTTTAAAATCTCCTTTCATATCCAAGTGTCTTTGTCAGCACTTCTACTCTCTCTCAAGTTTAAGTTGCCCACTTTTTGCAATGGGTCAAAAATTGCCCTCTTAGCCTTGCGTAGGAGGAGCTCTCACCAATCCTCAGTTGAGGGCTCTGTTCTGTAAACCTGCTTTACTACTTCCCCACCCCCCTCCAAATGACACAGTTAATTTCATGGAAAAACATCAAATCAATTAATTGAAACTACTATTGAAATACTTTAAATTAACAAATGCTGAGGAATTTGCATCTTAATTTTCATTAGATCTCAGTTTCTATGCAGTCTAGAGAGAAGAAACTTAAATAACATGGATGTTCCTCAAACATAACCATGAAACACTGTCAGTAAGAGTTAGAAAGTGCTGAGGGTGATTTTAAAGAGTGAGTTGGTGAATCCAACAGACCCTTACAGGTACAGGTAGTCAGGTATTTGCACACTTGTTTTCGGGTTTATAATCATAGATTGTTTTGGGTTGGAAGGGACCTTAAAGATCATCTAGTTCCAATACTATTTAGTTGTTCCTACAATTTACAGTTGTAGCTTGACGAGCTGCTTTGGAAATCAGCAGTGGTTTGGTAGAAATTTGTTATATCCTGTATATTTTGAAAGAAATAGGCTCAAAAATTGATATTTCTTTCATAAAACTTTGCTTTAGCAGATAATTTCCAGTTCATTCTTAGTAGGTGCTCGTACTCCACCCCAAGCTTCATTTTAACCACATTAAAATGAAGGATTGACTTTTCCACTGCCTGTTAGTAACAGATCTGTGGATATAAAATAAAAGTGAAGCTGTGACTGAGATCCAGGATTTGAACCCCTTTGCAACTGCTAAATCAATATTTGTTTATCTAGTCCTAAACTCATGAGTTCAATATAAAAAAATAATATATTTAAACTCCATCAGAGCTAGAAGAAAATTATAGAGCCATGTCCCAGTGCTTCCTTATATATTTTTTTAATCCTAAATTGTGTTTAACTCCAGTTTAGATAGAGTGACAACTAATCAAAAGATATGCCTGGTTCTGGAATGAGTAAATTCTATCTTACTTAAATCCTTGGGACATTTCCATTCCTTACAGTGAAAACGGTATCATAATGAATAATTTTAAGAATTATTTTGTGAACTTCAAGTTCAGTTGTATATCTATAGCATTTTTCAGGGATTTCCGTGATAAACCTTAAGCTGAGTTTTCCTGACAGGAACTGATTGCTTTGGTCATCGTTTCATCAGACAAACGCAGCACTAGCACTTACACACTGCAAGGAGAAAACACAAGCAACAGTCTGGTTATCCAAATAATAACTTACTGGCTGTGTTTCCATTTGATCCTGTACAGAACTATCATAGCTCTGTTATCAGAAACCTTACTATGTTCTGACCCATACTTGTTGATTAACAGTATTTTTCATCATCCTTAGGGCATTTGTCTTGGTTATAGTAAAAATTATTAACACATTTCTAATACTCACGATATCAACCATCCTCATTCAGGAGAATAAACTGAAAAGCTATGGGGTAAAAACAATTATGTGAAATGTATTGAAATATTTCTAGTTCAGTGAAGTTTAACACATAAAATCAGAGAATCAGAGAATGGTTTGTGTTAGAAGGAACCTCAAAGCTCATCTTGTTCCAAACTCCTGCCATGGGCAAGGACACCTTCCACTAGACCAGGTTGCCAGAGCTACCTATTTAAGCTTTTGCATGTGTGAAAAAGACTCTAATTTTGGTTCTTTTTTATGTCCATGTATTTATCCAGCTTGGAAAAACTGAGTATTCTGGCAAAGTGAAGAGATTAGGTCTGTACATGAAGAAGCAACTAAACTAATAGCTTGTGTATGTCTGGAGTAAAGAATAAGCAACAGTGAAGTTTAGCTTGGAAAAGGAAATCAAATCAGCCTTCTCAGGAGATACCAGTAATTCCAATAAGCTATTTCTTTTAATGGAAGCTCAATACCTTAAGAATAACTGATCCTAAGAAAAGTTTTTTTCATTAAGGATTATCTATCTCTTTTGCAGAGACATTTTTGAAGAGTAATGAATTTAATGAAAAGCCCCATGTAAGCATCAAACTAAGAATTCTGTTGCTAAAACAGGGCAACTGAGTTCCTTCTCTCAGATCACTCTGGTACCATGTGCATCTAATCCCGAGCAGATGAGTATGTTTTTAATGGATACCTGTTCTCTCTGAATGTTGAACTCACAAGGAACATCTGGCCTGTGTTTCCAGGCAAGAGGAAAACTGAAAGTAAAGCCAATCAGTGAGCGGCTGTCAATTTTTACAGAAGCTGTGGATCATCGAATCACAGAATCATCCAGGTTGGAAAGGACCTCTGAGATCAAGTCTTACTTATCAACAATTTACATATTTCCTGTTTTTATTAGGAAAAAAAACAACCCACATTGATTTTTGCCTATTATAGTTTATATTTTTCACCACCAGATGAGCATATCACAAATGAGTGTAGCACCCTAATGGACCAGGGACAACAGTTGGGGTGTTTCTTTGGGAAATTTGGTAGATGGAAATGGAGAATGACTATGCAAAGGCAGCAGAGCAGATGCCAATGATTTCATGTCAAGGCCTATCCATGGTCAATACAAACCAGAAACAATGAAGAAAAACCTGTTGGTAAACAAAAATTCACTCAGATCATTTTGTATTATACAAAAAAAGGGAAATCTTGATTTTATATCATGTCATAAAAATGACCTCAAATTGTCATAGCTCAAATTGAGCTATTGTTCCTGCCTATTTCAGTTTTAAAAAACTGAAATATTTCACCTGCCAAAAATCAGGAGAATGAGAGAGAGACATTTCACCCACAGCTGAACTCTCATTTTTCTGGCATCAAGTCATCCTCTTAATTGCCTGTGAATTTCCTCAGAGGCTTAGTATTATTTATTTTTTGCCCTTAAATTCTCAAAATCTAAATCTTTGAGGTAATGCTCTATTGACCCTAATCTTTAGCATCAACGGATATGCTGAATCCATTTCCTAAGTCCAAATGATCTCTTTCCCCCTGCTCCCTTAGTGGAAAGAGAGAATCAGTTATTTCTAACTTCTCTTGGTCAAATTTCAGCAGGATTTTCTCTTTCTTTTGAATTAGAAACTGTACAAACACATAATATACAGCAGTATTTAAAATTATCCCACTGTAGTAATGAAGCTTAAATGAACCCAAATACTCTGTTTTAGAAGACAAAAAAAGGCAATGCCCTCAAGAATATTTCTTACCTCAATCCTGTGTCTTCTGCAGGTGCCTGTTACCAAGCTTAAACAACACGTACCTTGTGTATCTTCTCCTAAATAGTTTAGATAGACTTTACTTTTAAATATATGATATTGCCCATTATAGAAAAATCATTAAATATCTGTTATTTAATCTTATCTTCCCAACAAATTATAAGAGAATACTGAAACTATTTTCACTATTTTCACTATTTTCACTATTGACCTCATTTAGTGACACCAAAACTTCCAGAAATGAGACAGGACATTTTGATAAAAGTGTGCCTGCAACTTTTGGACTGTGTTCTACTCCTCAATGATGAAAAACATCCTGGAATAAAGCAGAGGTATCACATGCCATTGAAAACTCTGCAATGAGGTTAGGGAAACTTTGGGAAACAACACTGAAAAAGTAAGTTTCTCAGCAGAACTTTTTGATGCCTTAATTTTTGAATGCTTAGTTCAGATGTTTACTAGGCAGGCATTTGGCACTTTCATTTTTCTCTCCAAAGGTTAAGGTTCTGAGAATTTTAATCCTTTATAAAACTTAAGCCCAGTGTTCAGCCTAGACACAAAATCTTTCTACCTGTAAGTAATTCTGATGGAATTAATCTGGTTTTACTCAAAGAAGTACAGAAGAACAAAAGTCACATAAAAAACCCCAACAGTCCCATTGGATCTGGGAAATGGTTGATTCTGAATTCTGATATAAACTTGTTTCCAAAATTTCAAAAGCTTTAATATTATAAATTGAAATTATAACTCTCTAGTGAAAATAATGTTTATCTATCCAAATACCTTTTTATTTGTTTGTTTTTCTTCTCAGCATTTCAAAAAACTATGTTTATTGCTACAGAAACAATTAAGTCCATTCTGAGAATTCAAACTTGTGCCAGTTATTGTGGTTTAAAACATATTTTAGAACTAGACCACAAAAACGCACCAGTGGCATGTAAACAGAGATATAAAACTAATGAATTTTAATTTTTATGCTTGTTTGCTTCCATGATTTGTGGTTTCATCCTTCCTGATATTAAGTATTCTGTTGGAAAAGCTCCCTCGACTTCTAGAAGGAATTAAAAACTATCTAAAATAATTAATTGCGCAAATACCAGTTTCTTTTTCCATCAGTTCAATGATAATCTGGAAAAAAAAAAAAAAAAGGGATCAACATATTGGACATTTGAAGTATGTGGTTGGTGCATCTGGCATCTGGGGTTTTTTAAGGTTTGGTTTTTTCTTTTTTTTTAAGTCTTACCTGTTTTAAACTTGGAGCTAATAAAAAAAAGAACTTTCTTGTTATCTTGCATTTAAGATTTTTTTTTCAGAGCTTTTTACTGTGACAATTTGCTAAAACTGACTCAAAGACATGGAAAATTTCTGATACATTGAAGTTACAGTTTTCAAGGAAGTTGTTATCCTGTCTTTCCTAGCTCCATCTGCAACCTGAAGATACTTCAATAAGCTTGGTTTTCTGCTCCCAAGCCCTGGCCTTTAGTAAAATCACATTATCATGAGTTAAAAATTGCCACATTATCACTTTACAATGTTGGGTTGGAATAGCAGTGAGGTTTATATTGTACTGGTGAAGACTAACCCACTAACTGAGGGCACAGAGCCCTTCTTGTACAGTCATGTAGTGGGTTTTGCTCAATTATGTCAATTATCATGCTTATCATATTAACTACATATGTAGTATCTCTATATATGAACATGCCATATATATGGAATGTTTAGAGTTTTGTCATTGCCAATATAAATATTTCCCTATTAATCTTTCAAGAGGGGACCCCCGGTGGCCTAGCGGTTAAGATGCTGGTCTCTCAGTGCCAAGGCCACAGGTTCGAATCCCCCGGGCAGATGGAGCTCGTCAGCCCCTAAGGCCATCCATCTAAGAGAAGGTCA
>JAWWLV010000021.1:320604-336226 GCA_035041135.1 Platyrinchus mystaceus | reverse complement strand
TTGCCCAGAGAAGCTGTGGCTGCCCCATCCCTGGAAGTGTCCAAGGCCAGGTTGGAGGGGGCTTGGAGCAACCTGGGCAAGTGGAAGGTGTCTCTGCCCATGGTAGGGCTGGATGGGGGCATTGAATGAGATGGGCTTTAAGGTCCTTTCCAACCCAGGACATTGTGGGATTCTATGAATTTATGAAGTGTGACTTTGCAGTTCCATTTTCCTTCCAGAAAAATGTCACGGCTGGATTTAAATCTTTATACCTGTCTATTGTCATTTCAGATGTCCCGAGATTCCCTGCTCAGCCCCATGCTGGTGATCCAAAATGGCTGGAATCTCCTCTCAGTCCTGCCTCAGACCTGCCAGATCCTTGCTGATGTTTTGGATGTCACAAGACGTCCAATATGGCACTAAACACCTATGACTGAGGTACTGCACTGATCCCTCAATGTCTCTTAGTTTTCTGTCATGAAAAATCTCAATTTATTAAAGGTAATATATGCAACACAGAAGTTTAAACAACACTGAACAACCTGAACAACAATTATAGAAAGAATAAGAAATACAAAACAGATAGAGAATCAAAGGAACTTCTAGAATGATTCTTTCAGAAATCTAAGGGTTGCATTACATAACTTGAAAATATTCATTGAAGAAATAAAAGACTAAAAAATTTAATTATATGTATGTAATTTCTGAATAGAAGTAGAGTTAATTCCAGCAATATAGTCCATGGAAACAGTGCAAAAGTCTCAGTTGAAATATCAGATAAGATACTACTTGTCTGAACACTTTTTATGTTTTCAGCCTCTTTTACAGGAACTGTAACAGAAAGTATGAATTAGTTTCATTCCTTTCTTGTCTTGTCAAACTATTTGCTTAGTTTTTAAAGTAAGTAAATAACCATTGTCAGTCATACGAATTGAGTACATAATTATGTACAAGCAGGCTTTAAACAGCAAAATATGATCATGCCAAAAAAGGTTGCTCAGCTACCAATTTTGTTAAAGTCATGATTTGAATATTCTCTGACTGATATCCCAGTAATCTGACTCATCTACAGTTTCGATGACATAATTTCCTTTGTGAGCCTCACAAATGGAGAAAAAAAAAGGCTTGGAAAGTTTTCTTTCAAATTTTCCATTTTAAAACATCAACATTCAAAATTTATTTGCCCACAACCCTGCTTTCAGTTCAGTGTCAAAATCTGCTCCAAGTGTTTTCAATTTACAAGCTTTTTTAAAGTTAATTGGTGAAATACAAGAGTTGCACTGTGGATTCATTTTTATTTTTATTTTTTAATTTATTTTATCAGCAGACCTTCATTCACTGAATTTTCTCCCTAACAGAGCTCTAAAATAAATTGGTTCCTGAGCTCCATTTCTTTCAGTCATCTGTTGTGCAACACCATCAGGGATAAATTCCATCCAAAATAATATTAACATACTTTTTCTTCTTCAGTAAGACTTTGTAGCACACATAATTGACAATATTTCTAATGCTAAAGAGAAGGACCAAAAGAGCTTGAGCTGGTGCCAGCAGCTTCACTTACCTGGGTAAGAGGACAAGCCATGAATGCCACCTCCCTGCTCCTCACTGGGGAAAGGCAGATGCCAGAGGAACACACCATGGTGATGGAATACTTCCTTATGGTCTGTAAGGAAGTGACAGGCAGCCATTACCTTGTGCTTTTACTTTTAATATGAAAACATACCCATGCATGGCTGAGAACTCTTTCAAAGCTCAGAAGGGAGGGATGGGAGAGATGTTGCTGGGGGCCATCTCAAAGGCAGCGCTCAGTTTGCCAGCAGAATTTGACCAAGCACCCCTTGGTTTTATTTCTATTTAACAGTCTCTTATTTTTCCAGAACTACTATTTATTTTTTCAATACTTTGTACAAAACTCTTTTTTTAACACAAGCTGAAGTAAACCTAGAAGAATAAAAAAAATATGGGTAAAATTGCAGCAAAAAATCCCCAGACATAAAGAATGTAAATTATTTTGCAGTTTTGATAAATCAAGAACTCGCATATGTCTTGCTTATATGAAAGGAACACAAACTATAATCTCCAAAGTTCCTATCCTAAACTAGAATTTCATTTTACACAGTTAAACCAAATACAATGTTCTGGCTATACTGGGTTCATACACTCTTGGAGGGGGGAGCGAGAGAGAGGGTTGGGGATTTAAAAACACCACATATGAAGACAGTTTTGTGTCTGGCTTTTGCACTGGTTTTTATTTGTTATCCCAGCAGCACCAGCACTATCCTAGTCTGGGAAATCACTGAGACACTCGGTGTTCCCCACCCTTTAGTCCAGCTGGAGCGAGGGACTGACACTCACCTCTCTTTCAGGAGCACATGCCTGTAGATCTGGCTCAGGTCCAGGACAGGGTTCCAGTTCTGCACAAATCCTTTTAATCTCTTGGGAGCAGAAGCTGCAGTGTGAGAGAGCTGACATGTTTCAGCCCACTGATGTCATTGTTTGGAGGTATTCGTCAGTGTCTGCCTAAGAGAATATTTAAAACATGGTGCATCTAGATGAGAAGTGTGCCTTCAACTCTGCAAATACTTCACATAAAGCAACTTTACATAAAACAGACCATGAGAAATGGTGAGCTTTGGGCTTGCATGTCTAGATATGGAAAGTCATAGCCCATTGATTAGATATCTAATTAGATACTACTGACTCTTATGCCCCTTTTTGGAAATCTGGCATCAAATACACACCATAAACTTCTGAGTATTAAAGAAACGGAATGATCTCTCTTTTTGGAAGCGTTACCAACTGGTAATAGTGGAGTTTTATAGTGCTAGAAGAGGTATGTGCAAGAAAAGACTGAAGTGGAAGTAATCAGTCTATTAAATATTCCACATGCAGTGTATTCCCTTAGATTAAACACATGAATTCACTTTCGATCTGAGCTGAGCAAAAAGAAGTAAAATGTCAAGCTATTATGTTAACATTTTACAACTTCAGGTCTTTATCAGCTCCCTGAGACAATGACCAAATCAAGCTTTCATGTCTGAACATGGCTAGTAGGATGCAGGTGATACAGCACTGCTGTCAGACATTTGGATCATTCTACACCAAGCAGAGAGAAAAATGTCAGCTGAGATGTTCACACAGAACTTGACATTTGGGTAAGCGAATATAACCTTCAAATCTGGCTTTCCTTTTGCATGCAGCACAAAAATACAACAGTAATGGAGACAGGCAAAGCAGAGCTTGAAATAATCATAGCACAACATCTTGTTAGTCCAGATCCTGCCTACAGGGTCTAATCTCAGGACTTGTTCAAGGAGCTGAGTGTCACCATAGAAATGAACTACAAAAAATTAAAATAGAGAGCAACACTACTTTTCAGCTCCAGCCTACTGAGGTTGTGATCCCTAAACAGGTTCTGCCAGGGAGTGCTGTGCCTACAGCTCTGCCCTACAAATGTAGGATGTGCATAATATGGAAGACTCACTCTCTGCCTAAATGTATGACAGAGGAACCCCAGCACTCTCCAAAGAGCAGGTGCCTCTCTCCTACACTGTCACACATCTGGGAGTCTGTAAGAGAAGTTGCAAATTGATAAGCTTAGCATCACCTCCTCCAAAACACCCCAAAAATGCTATTACTAAGTTCATAATGAAAGGGGTAAAAGTATTGAAGGGTTGTAAACACTCCCCATTGCAATTCTACAAGTCTGAAGCATCAACCTGCATTTCCCCCTAGGCCTTGATAGCTCAAACAGTTCAATAGAGGTTAAAAGTGAACAAAAAAATAAAAAGAAGGGTGGAAAAAAAAAGGATACAGTGCTACTATCAGCACTGACTGACTTTGGAAGAGCGCTATGAAAAAAACCCCACACAACACAGAGGCAGATGCTTCATACTGGGCTTACTTCTGTAATTTAGGTGATTACAACTCCATTTCTCAAAACACTTTAGTGATTTGTATTATATCGTTAATGGCCTTTGGAGTTAAAAGTTACAAATAAGATCTCGGAGATAAATTTCAGCTAATGTCTATTTTGTCAAAAAAAATCCCAACAACCCAAACAATCATTTGATATAATAATATAATATAATATAATATAATATAATATAATATAATATAATATAATATAATATAATCCCATCTACACAATTATTTTTTTCTGGGATGTGCACTTCCATTATGCCATTTTTTAATTTCATGAGAATTTTTAAGATATATTTTTCTCCAATATAATTTTTTAAAAAACTATACTAATGTTTCATGACTATATAATCATAGAAGGGTTTGGATTGGAAGGGACCTTCAAGATCATCTGGTTCAAACCCCCTTCCATAGGCAGGGACACCTTCCACTGCACCAGGTTGCTCAAAGCTCTTTCCAACTTGATAGCAGAAATAACACCATGGATATAAACATAACTAAATCTTATTCCCCAAAAAATATCCAAGGGATGCTATCAAAGTCAAAGAATTTTTTGAAAATAGTTCTTTTCAGCCTCCTGGGAAGTGTGGCTGAAGGTGAGAACACACCATGTTACTGCAGAGTTCCACAGCCTGCAAGATAAACTTATCAGGATTCTGAGTTTTCAAAGTGCTTGATAGCAATAATGTTTTGGCAATCTTGATAATTTTTTAAGTGTTTTTCCCCTAAATGAGAATTAAGCTTTTGAAATTCATATATAAAATTTTCAATAGATGCAAGAAAGTTGAAAATTATTTGCTTTTCCAATAGCTTTTCTCCATAGCAGCAGTATGATTTCTGTTAAAGACTCACTCTCTTGGAAAATATGGTGTGGCTGTTAACATAATTTTCAAATTTAAAAAAAAAAAAAAAAACAAGAACAAAAAGAAACTTTGCTGATGATAGTAAATTCTGCTTTATAACCCTGGAGACCATGATGTAAATCTCTTTACCATGCAGTCAAAATAGCTTCTGCTGCAAAATAATCCCTAACCAAAATATTAAATCGAACAACCACCTCTTCTCATTCCTGACTGCCCAAACAAGCTAGTCTCAGTTCAGCAATGACATCTAATAGCAAATAAATCAAAATTTCTGTCCTATCAGACACTGAAATCATCAAGAATCAATATCTCTTCGGAGTTTTCAACATCAAGGCGCAGGAAGGATCTGAAAAACTCACCAAGAAAAAATTGTCCTATTCCGCAAACTAAGAAAATACTGGTTCTGTCAAACCAAATATGAAAGGAATAACAAATCAAGGATCTGTGTTCTGAGCCATGCTGTGTATGTGTCAAAGGGACTCAGATTCACAGTGATTTTAAATCTAATCTCAAAATATTTTACAAACCCTATCTCATCTGGATAAAATCTGGGTTAGTAATGAACAAACCTACTCTAAAACACGGAACAGTGTTAAAATCTCTACACAACAGGAGCTGGAGTTACATTCAATATATGGATTTATATCACTTATAAAAGATGTGTCTGCTATAACCTCACTGAGGTTGCAGCAGAACAGAACATATTTGCATCCTAAGCTTCTACCAACAAGACAAATATCTTTAATTACATAAAGTTATCATCATCTTCAGGCAGATTTTTTTAGTCTGTAAAATCTCCTTGAAATCAAATGGAAATTACTCACTGACTGTTTCACATTGTGTTCTGGCACTGTTTCCTTCTGACTTGTCATGTTTCCATCTCCTTGTATTATTCAGCTGAGCAATTTCCTCCAAACAGAAAAAAAAATAAATAAAAAACCCTAAATAATTTTATTTCAGTTATATCTAAATGAAACACTGAGAATGACAAATGTAGAAGTTATTCCATTCATTTAGGTTGTGTTTTACTGCAGTTTTTCTTGGTGGAGGAGAGCTTTAAATAGAATTTGCACTTCTTTTCCTCTCTCTCCAACTTTTTATTGTCCCCAACCCTTTGCTTTAAACAAAGTTAAATTCCTATAGAACCATGTCATTAAAAGGACAATATTTCGTGGTTTTAATGAACATTTTCTCAAGTCATGTGAGCAGTTTACAGTAAAAGCTATCAGAGGACTAAGACCACAGAAAACAGAATTCTGTAAAATTAAATCTGTATAAGGCATTTGAGATGAGGTGTGAAGGCATTTGGAGTATTCCCATTTTCTCCGCTCTATACCAAAAGAACACACAGCAAAAAAGTTCAGATGTGCTTTAAATAAGGTTTAATTACTTTCAGACTAGAATAAAGGTATTAAAATATTTTCAAGGGTTATTACAAAGGGAACATTTAGGCAGACACCAGCTTTAGCTACAAATCATGAATTTCAGCTGAAAAAGGCATAAAAGACAACATTCCCTGTCATAAATATTATAATACCATTCTAAACTTTTATAAAATACTGTGTTTGCCTGCTGAGTTCTCCAGCCACTAGAGGTCACTATTACAGTTTTGAATCATTCAAGTCTGTGTCTTACAAATCTTCCTCAGTATATTCTAATTTTGAAAACTTGCCTCTATGAAATATATTCATGTTTGAATAATGGTATTTGAAATATATAAGTGTCTTCCCCAGAAAAATAACTCCAGAAGTACTAGTCAAAGGTTCTTTTTAGGACAGTGTTTTAAAAGACTTTATTATGTTCTACCATGACAGGTTCATTCCAGTAACTCCAGCAATAAATGTATTAAGATGAGGTGCCCTCAAGAACAGGAAAGATTATCTTGACACTCATTCAAGCCATAACCCACCTGAAAAAGAAAAGAAAATCAGGCAGAGTGGTTGGTCCTTGAGATAGAAAAAAAACTGGTGAAAAATAAAGGCTTTTTAGGTGTTGTCTGGACCTTGTCTAATATCTACTGCCACTTTGGCCCACGTTAAAGTAATTTGTGTGAGGGATTTGCAGCAGAGCTGTCACTGTTGCTGCCCCTGCACTATATTTCTGGCACCAAAGTCACCTGTTTGTTGTTTCCACTTTCAGCAGAATGTTGATGAGAGAGAAGACTAAGAACGAAAACCTTTTTAAATTATTTTCCTTTTCTAAATGCAAACATAAGAAGGCATAAGTTAATGGGTCTAATCAAATCTCAGGTACATCCAGTGTCTCTCAGGGACTCCAGGCTGGTCCTTATGTGACCCGGGTTCATGGATCATTAACCTGCCTTCATGGTGTTCATAACTGCTGGGGAGGCATGACTGAGAACACACATGGCATCCACATTTGGGCACCAAAGGTCAGGGAAGAACCACATCAGTGCCATCGCAGCCAAGCTAAGCAGGCCCTGCAATTTAAGAAGAATATCAATGTAAATGTCCAGCAGAGGACTCTGTCAACTCTGGAACTTGACAAATTTGGAGAAAAGGAGGCTGAGGACAACCTCATTACTCTGTACAGAGGAGGGGACATGGGGTCTAATGATGTGACATGTGGGAGTAACTCAAAGCTATTTCAGAGTAGTGTTACACCAGACATTAGGAAGCATTTCCTTGCTGAGTGTGTGATCAAACACTGGAACTGGCTTGCTAGAGAGGTGGTCAGTGCCCCAAGTCTCTCAGTGTTTAAGAGGCATCAGGGCAGTGCCCTTAACAACATGTTTTAACTTGGTCAGCCCTGAACTGGTCAGGCAGTTGGACTAAGTGATTGTTGTATGTCCTTTCCCACTGAAATAGTTGTTCTATTGGAGGTCAAAGTTGGAGGTGTGAGGGTAAAAGAGCATCTATACAGAATATTCAAGTCACAAGTGAGTCAGGACTGGAGTCAAAATAAAAGTCCAATTTTCTGCATGCAAAGAACATTGAGGGTCCCTATGGCCTTGGAGCTGGAGTTGGGATTCAGAGCTCACAAAGGAGAAACAAAAATTTGGAATGGATTATGGCCATTGAGAAAATTCCCTGCCTGGGAAAGGCAGACCATGAGTAGTTAAAGTACAAACCAGGTTTGAGCTGCAAGTCCCACTGCCAGCTGCACTGTTTGACACCAGAGATGTCATATGAGCAGGTTTTGAGTGTTGCAGAGAAAGCTGTAGGTGCTCTCCAAAACTTAATGATTGCCTTATAGACAGTTTAGAGGAGGAAAAGCTCTCTCTATTCAAGGCTTTTCTGGCTGGGCTGTTTCCTGGGATAATTTTGCTTGGTTTACCTAAGATTAAGAATCTCTTGCAACTGGAAGAACATGGAGTTTTAGCTTTCCTATATTTCCTGCTCTTATAATGACCATCCATTCATCCACTCACAATATTTGTCAGATTTCTGACGTTCCCTTTCTGTATGAACTTGACATTAATTTTCTCACTATAAAAACCAACAACCTGCCAAACAGAAAAAAGCAAGAAAAACCTCACAACCAACATCACAGCCACTTTGTGGACCTTCCCTGCTTTTCAGGAGGCAGTATCAGGGCACTGTAACTTCATCATGGATCACAGTCATGGCAGCAGTTCCCAAACTGATTCAGTAGGTGACTTAATGCCACGACACAAGATGAACCTGGATATTTAACATCCTCTTTGTTTCTATACTGTCACTTCCTACCTCCCAGAACACTGTAATTCTTGTATCTTTCCCCCCATTTAATCTTAGAACAAGAATATAAGACTATTAAAATTATAATAGTTTATGTTTATTAAAATTACAATAGTTTATGTTACTGGAAAATGAAATTCTGCCCCGTTCTTTGTTATGTCTCTAATCAATACAGGGTAAGCTTTATGAACAAGAAGCCCCTTTGAGAGAGACCAAAGAAAAAGATTCAGCCAGATGTGCTCAGTTTGCCAAACAACTGTTTATGTGCTTATGCTCTCAGAAAACAAATGTTTAAAAATCATAAATCTAAGAATTAATTCCTCTTTAACAATAGTGGAAAATGAGTCTCTCCTCCCAAACAATGAGAATAGACACAGTCTGAATACAGGCTGTTAAAAGATATGAATGGATGTCTCAGCCATTCATAAGTTCTTTGTGCAGTAAACCCAGTAAAGAAGGAAATTTAGAGAAGGGATGTATTCACTGCTGAAGGACAGGGAGACAAAACATGCAGGAAAACTAAAAATATTCTGCCACAAAAACCTCCTGATTGCAGCAAATGTAATCCCATAATCAGAGATTTGCAATCCTTGTGACTGGCATAAATACTTTACAGTTCTATTGACAAACAGAGTCTGTAGCAAAGCATTCTTTGTATACAACATTTGCAACAAATATAATTGTATATGTATTCACCAAATGTTAATGCCATTCGAAGAAGAATTAAAGCCAGACAGTGTAGTGAACATAAAGGTCAATCAGAGCTACATTAAAAACATTCTGTTTCATCTTTTATCTGTTCAGCAGCCAAGGGAGATCATTACGCTTTGGAATGAAAAGAGAATGTATGGGGGCAATAATTTCTTCTTACCACGGAAAGAGCTGGTAGCCAGAAAAAAACCCAAAAACCTGTTTAATGGTTTTATTTGCAGAAAAATGAAGGCAAGAGAACAGCTGTGCTAAAACACTGTTTGTCCTTATTATCAAACAAAGCATAATCACTAAACATGATGGATGTGGAGAGAAAATTACCAAAGTTAGGTGTGGTTCAAGCCTGCACTCATTTCCAAATAATTTTCTTGCTTCAGGTCTGTTCATTTGAAGCTCCTGCTCCCAAAAGAATTGTAATTCCTCTCACAATACATTGATTTTTTCACTTCAACAAATTCAAGGGCTGACACTACTTTAATACTGATTTTACCCTGTAGTATCGTCTCTGGCTCCTAGTTAACCCTTGTTCCATAAGATAGAAGAATAAGTCCATCCATCATGCTTTATCTATATTTTACTGCTCTTGAGTTTGAATAAGGTTACTTTGCTTCAATATTATTTTAATTATAGTGTTGAAATTACAGTGACAGCAGTTACACAAATAGACACATCAAGATCGATAGTCAATTTGATGTGGAGAAGCTTTCTTCTTTTGTACCATGTCAGATAAAAGAGAATATCCATGGTTACTGCTATTAATATTTATACCACTCTCCAAAAGGAAAGAGAAATGCTAGACAACAGGCCTGGACATTGATTGTTATACAGGGTATTGTGCAGCATTAAAAAAAGGCACCATAAAATGTGACTAAGTTGCTATGCTACCTGAAGCCCAGAGAGTAGACAAGGGATGAAAGAGTACAGCTGGTTTGTCCAAATGAAGAACATCAATATCTGGAGTTAAAATGGTTTATTTCAGTGTTCTCCCCCTGAAGGACAGGAAAATCCTGGAGGAGGTTCTGCAAGGGCACGAGGATCTGGGGATACTGGAGGGCAAATGCCCAACCCATCCAAACACAGGTTTCCTCCCTGCCATGGTCTGAGACTTGTGTCGTGTCAGTGAGCAAATTTGCTTTTTCCTATGAGTCTGGGCTAAAGGGCAAGTTGAGCCCCACACTCACAGATGCACAGCAAGGTGAGCCTCAATGTCTCTACAGGACAGGGCAAGGAAGAATGCAAGGCTAAATAATGCACTCAGCTTTATGTGCTTGGTTTCTGGTCCTGGGCAGGCTCTTCCACTGAGGCAGAGGGTCCATCCCCCCCAAACTTTCAGGGTCATCTCAGTGAAGTCCTGAGTGACCCTCCTCTCCCACCATGCCAAAAGGGCAATATTAGACACCCACAGCTCAAAGACTGGCCCCACAGCACACAAAAGTGTGTACTGAGCCTGCCTGGGTTAGAGCTGCCACTGTTTTGGGCATCCAGAAGGAGGGTTTTACACACATTTGCCTTTTTTAGGTCACACAGAATCATAAAAGCCCTCCAAGTTCATCAAGTCCACCCTGTGCCTGATGCCCACTTTGTCCCCCAGCCCAAAGCACTGAGAGTCATGGCCAAGCCTTCCTTGGACACCTCCAGGGATGGGGACTCCAAACCTCACTGGACAGCCCCTTCCAGTGCCTGACCACCCTTTCCAGGGAGAAATTCCTCCTGATGGCCAACCTGAGCCTCCCCTGGCACAGCTGGAGGCCTTTGCCTCTACTCCTGTCCCATGTTCCCTGGAGCAGAGCCTGACACCCCCCAGCTTCCCCTCCTGTCAGGGAGTTGGAGAGAGTGAGAAGGTCCCCCCTGAGCCTCCTTTTCTCCAGGCTGACAGATTTCACACAGGAAATCTGCAAAGTGTCTTTTTTCACAGTATCAGCACCTCCAGCAGAAAGTATAACCAAAGACTGGCACAAGTACATACAAATGTCCTGAAGACAAAATTGTTGCTACACCCTGGGCAGTGTGAATAACTGGTGGGGGTTGAAAGAGACTAAAATCAAAACTTTGTGGGAAAAACCATGTTAATTCAGCTGTAGGAATGATTTTTTCCCCCCCCATCAAACCTGTGTTTTAGGGAACACTTTGCCCCAGTGGGGACAACTTTACTGTATGGATGGCACCAGTCAGCTGAAATGTGATACCTGCCCTACTGCAACAGTTATCTATGCCAGGAACAGGCCACTCATCCTCTGAAAACTCTCAGTGTGTGTATCATAGCAATAGCAGAGAACACAGAGGGTATATACATATGTATGTCCTGAAAAAAACAATGAACACAAGAGAACTTGTGCTCAGAATCTTATAGTGGTTATTTTTCCATCCTTCAACATAACCTCTTACAATTGCCAAGTGTCGTGGATTTGCTATGGGCCAATTTTTTTACTCGCCCTCCTACACAATTGCTGTAAGTTGAGAGAAGGTTTATGCAGACAAAAGAGATCTGATGTGGGGGAAATAATATTAGGATTTATTACTTAACAAAATAAAAACTAAAGAACTATATATATTACAATTCTAACTAGGCAAAAATACTATACATTTACAGAAGTATCCTTCCCCTTTTCAGATCAGTTCAGGAGGAGAAAAGGTTACTTTTCCACTTTCAGAGCTACAGGTCTTCCAAAACAATTCTGCAGCATTTGAAAGTTTTTTCTGTTATGTCTAGGACGACAGTTCCGATTCGTTGCAGCTGGAACTGTCTCTCTCTTTTTCTCTCTTCTGTGTCGAAGGGCTGGGCCTGCCCCCTCCTGGGCTAAGACCCAGGGCCCTGTGGGGTCCTCCATGGACTGCAAGGGAGACGCTTTGCCATGATCTTCCCACAGTGTCACAGGGGATAATGGCTTTTGAGTCCATTCCTGTTTCCCATGGAGTCCCTCTATCAGGCAACAGTTTTTTCATTCTCTGCTGTCCCTTAGGGTCACAAATTCAGCTGCATCAGCATGGATCCCTCAGTGAGATCACAAGATCCTACCCGAGCCAATTCACTCCAGCGTAGGTTCTCTTTCTCCATAGGCCACAGATCCCTGGCAAGATTCTGTTTCATTTCAGGCCTTTCACAAAGTTGCAGCTTCTTTGTACATCTACCTGCTTCAGTGTAGGCTCCTTTATGAGCTGCAGGGGAGTCTTTTCACTTTGTAGTCTTCCACAGGGATTTTATTTTTCAGTCTTTTTCCCTGCTGAAGGGAGAGAGGGGGGGAAAGAAGAAAAAACTCACCCCCTTCGTCTTCTCTCTCCTCTGGCTGCCAGCTTTGACCTTGAAGGCTATGCTATCTCTCTGCCTGGAATTCTTTTTGCAGTAATCTTGTCCAGGCAGTTTTTTCATTAAAGCTTTTCCCCCACTCTGTTACGTGTCTCAGCCAAAGGGGCTTCAGTGCCACAACCTGCCCCCTGCCCATGGCCAGGGGAGGAGGGAGGCCTGGCCACACTTGGGGCCTGCTGCCTTCCCTTACATGGCTCCTTCTTCTCTTGCCACCTCGTGGCTCTTATCACTTCTGTGTCACAGCCTTCTCCTTCGTTTCCTCAAAAATGTAATTGGCAGAGGCATTACCAAAACTTTCGATTGGGGGTTTTGCTCCGGAAATCTACCTGGCAAAACTATCTTCAGCCCCGGGGGAGGGGCTGGCTGTCAAAGCCACGACACCAAGAGCGTTTTATTTCTACAATAACATCACTGATGCTTCCCCTTTCCTTGGAAAAACTGCAGAATAAGCAGTTCTGGTTTAAGCAATCCAGACGTCAGCAATTAACAGCATTATCTGGAAAATTTGGTTCTGTAGGAGCTGCCATTGTCAGTCACATTCAGTGCATTTGACTAACTCACCTGCTGTGACAGCTGAGCAGAACTGATACATTTGAGATACATACATGCAGTACATGCACCACAAGCTCGGATGGCAAATGCAGACAGCTGAGGCAAAAATGGCTTGGTTTGTTTGCAAATATATATCAAACCTAGAATATACATAAATCATTTACAGCAGATACCTGCCTGGCTCCTTCCACCCTAAAACTCTCTTCTTGCATCAACAAAAGCCTCATTCTCAGTAAGAACTGATTCTTCCTCCAAGAGCTGATTCTGAAAAGAGAGGTTAAGGTGGAGAAAAATTCCCTGCTCAGTCCCGGTGCCTCCCAAGTCAGCAGAGTAACAATGCCTTTCAACCTTTCTGGGAAAAAATCAAACCTCACCTGAACATGGCAAACGCCTGTAGAACTCTGAGTAACAGGGCCCCCTCACATCTCCTGGCATAACAGTATGAAGTTATGCAGAATAAGAATGAGTTAGAAATGATAAAGAAAGCAGCAGGAAAGCAGACAAAAAACAGCAAAAAAAAAGAGGCACCATTTGGAGAGACTTGAGGTTGATAACATACGGAAGACTTGTTTCTTGATATGGAGAGGAGTAACAGGATGGTGGGAGGTGAAGGAATATGCAGCCTGCAAGAAAACAGCACCGACTGCTCTCCAGCAACACAGCCATGGGGAGTGTCACCAGCCCCCACCAGCCCAATGCTGATAAAGACTCAGGAAATAAATAAAATCAGGCTTTGGGGAGACTATTTTATATTTTCATAAGAGAAATATCATAGAATGACAAGAAATAATTGGCATCATGTCATCTAATAAATCTGACAACATACAGTGGTGCTCTGTACAGGTTCTGAAAAGAATGAGCACACTGATGATTTTTTAGCTGTTGTCAATTAGATATTGGTCAGGTACAGGGGAACAGAGAACGTTTGCTTTCTCTCTCATCTTTATAACCGACATCTCAAACTTCAAGCTGTCAGTTTATTAATTAATTAGTCTAGTTTGCACTTCTAACCACCCTATTTATACCATCATTTCTCATTCATGTTTTTGTCATGGAAATTCACAGCAAATTTGGGCTCAGCTCATGGGCACCAACTATTGCTGCTATCTCATTAAGATTAAAATGTGGACAACTTTCAAATTTAGGAGAAAAAGCTCAGGAAGCTTTTCATTAATTCTTCCAAAAATGATTTGGGATTTTTATTCAAAGTTTGGGAAAGTACATGGATATTTATTAAATCAGCTCCTGTGATCGCTGAATACTGTTTCTTAGCCTCTTAGAAGGTGTTTATTCCTATTTTACAAGACAAGTGAAGAAGGGACCCCCCCAAAGGTTAAAGCTTAAAAGGTTACATTCAAGTAAAGGCATACATTCAAGTTTCCAACTTTTTCCTAAATTTTTAAGTTTATTTATTATAAAACTTCACCTAAACCTTTTTTATTCCAAAGGTACTACTTTAGGAAACCAATATATAAACTATATAGATCCCCATTAACCAAGAATCAAAACTTTCAAGCCTTATTTCAATATTCCTACTTATTTCAATTGAACTTCAATTACTTTTGAATTCAGCAATGTCTCAGTTTAAATGAAACACAAGTGTTTTGCTGAGGATGAGTTATGAGGAAGACCCAAACTCCCCCCTCTAAGCAGTTGTAAATCCAAAATTAAGAGGCTTCAACTGAGAAAAAATGTGGAAAAAGGAAAAATAACAGCCCTTTATTAAAGGACATATGTGTTGGCAGAACAACAAAAGAACACATATAAAACAACCAAGCAATAATTCTATACTCAAAAATAATCCCCTTAAAAACAAATAAATAAACAACAAATAGTAAACTATTCAG
Organism: Platyrinchus mystaceus; assembly: GCA_035041135.1. Taxonomy (NCBI): domain Eukaryota; kingdom Metazoa; phylum Chordata; class Aves; order Passeriformes; family Tyrannidae; genus Platyrinchus; species Platyrinchus mystaceus. The sequence goes on along the minus strand of JAWWLV010000021.1, from coordinate 321,369 downwards.
TTTGCACTTTTTGATGCTGTTTTAACCACAGTCAGCAGGGGGCGCTGTTGGATCACTGGAGTTGCAGAGCTTGTAGTGTCCAGTGCCGATCAGCAGGGGGTGCTGTTGGATCACTGGAGGTGCAGAGCTTGTAGTGTCCAGTGCCGATCAGCAGGGGGCGCTGTTGGGTCACTGGTGATCACCACTTGGGGGTCTCCCCAGGTGTGCTGGAGAAGCTGAAAATGGAGGTCTTCTTCCCCCCCTTCCCAGTGGGAAAGGGGAGAGAGGGAGGAGGAAAAGAAAAAAACAAAGCAGCAAAAAAGTCCTACCTAGGAGAAAACTCACTCAGTCCTTCTGGTTGAAATCGTGCAGCGCAGAATCTCCTCTCCTCCAATATGCACAAGAACTGCTGCCAAGGAAGAAAAAAAAAAAAACAGGAACAGAAGAGGGAAAAAAAAAGTCCCTCCTGAAACAGTTCCTCTCCGAAGAAAAAGCTGCTGCCACTCTGACTCCATCGCTGCCGGCAGCCGCCGAGAGCTTCACCACCACAGCAGCAGCCCAAAGTCTCCTCCCCCCGTTTCCCAGGAAACGAGAGTTAAAAAAAAGTAAAAAAGACCTTCTTACCCCACAGCTCCATTAACAGCTGAACTCCCCCAACAGACAAAGTCTTGAGGGCCATTAACTCAGAATGCGATCTTGCCTAGTCCACTGTGTTATCTAACTGCCCAAGCCACATCCAACATCCCTTTCACACAATGGGCAGGGGGAAGGGAAAAATTCCTGCTT
>JAWWLV010000021.1:284880-312683 GCA_035041135.1 Platyrinchus mystaceus | reverse complement strand
GTTCAGCGCAGGCTGTGTCTCACCTAAAAAATCCATTGCGCAGGCTTGAAAGGTAAAAAACACCTTTCCCAGATCTTCGTTCGCGAAGACTGGCCACTTATTTATTTAGGGGGACAAATGGCATTCCAGCTGATTTTTTCCTTGACTGCCAGTTGCCAACTGCAGGTTCTAGAGACATTTTCCCTGCAATGTGTAGTAGGAAGTGTACATAAACTATCAACTTGGAGTAGGCTGAGAAATTTTGCCATCTGCCAAATAACCCACAACCATTCACTGTTGGATTTCGCTATATAAAGATACAGAATTCCAAACTTAATAACTTATCCCTTAGAATTAACTATCCATGGGAAAACTGCTTTAAATTATTTCTCCCATAAGTAAATTACAAACATTTTGCCCAGAAATCAATATCTGATTATGTGTGTACACACACATTCATCTTCGATGCCTCAGAAAATAAATAGAGATGCTATTTGGGCAAGAAAAAGATGTCAGCAGGTTTCCTCCAACTAAACAAGGACATTAAGAAACCCCCAGTGATTCACGTGTGACATCTGGCACTGCAGAGCTGCCTGTCAAAACACAGGGGGTTTTGATGGATTGAATGAAATTGGGACAGAAAGGAGTGAACTGCTTCAGGTTTACTAAACACAGCAATACAACAGCTCCTGATTGCAGGGGCATAGCAGGATAGCAGGGACCTGGTTTATAAGAACTCCTAAATGAGGGGATAAGTCAGAAAAAGAGACCTGTGCAAACTTACACGAGACAGTATGTTTTTGCACTGGTGCATATATTATGTTAAACATACAATAGTTTTGTCACATGAAGACATACACGTTTTGTTTGAAAAGATACAGCCAATAACCCCACGAAAGCCAAGCACTCGAAGTGTCAGTGGCACTGCTGTTTCTAAGCCAGACTGATTTGTTTTGATAGAACTGTGTTTACTCTGGCTTGATAATATTCTTTATGGCCACGTTCACACTAAAGGCACTAATTTAAAGTGACATAACATTAAGTTCTTATTCAAACTGGTGCCACTAAAGAGCAGAGCTGGACAGTCTAAAAAAAGCTTGTTTGGCAGAGGTTTACTGATGAGTGACCCTTCCTCAGCTCATTTAGGAAAGAAAATTGATCTAGTTTAAAAGCTAAATTGGCTTTCATGGCTCTGTATGATACAAACAAAAGAAATTGTGTGGTTAATTTATAGTGTACTGTGGACACCGGTTTAACCATTCAACCAGGAAATTTTGGAAATACTTGGGTTTTTTTTAATTCACCTGTTTGGATTTGTGCCAACTCAACCTTTTGTAGTCTCTGTCCCATCCCCTTGTCTGATCCTGATTGTTGCATTTTCTGCCAAGGAAAAAAAATGTCCAAATAATCCATATGTCATTTTTCTTCATAATTTAAATGTTATCACATCTTCTTAAAAGTGTTTTACCTAATTTAGCATTTAAATTAGTAATTATTATCCATCTCGTTGACTTGTATAGAATTTAAAAATGTTTGAAAATTAATGTATCATTTTTAACAGAGATTTCCAACTAAGCACGAAAAAAATTCTTAATTAATTTAAAATAAGGAATGAAAGCTACTGTAATCTAGAAGCTGAAAATCTCCCAAAACTAGAGAAGAACCCTAAACTCTATATTCATCAATGTAAACACAAGCTCTTGGCATTTCAAATTTCTATCCTCATGAGTGCCTTTGAATTGCTCTTATAGGTTAACCCAAATATTCTAAATTTGAATTATGAAGTTTAGAAAAATTAGATCCTAGTGAAGAATCTTAAATTCTTCTTTGTTGATGGTACAGTGGTAGGAGCAGTTCTTGAGTCAGTGTAGACCACTAATAAATTAGAATAATTAGCCATTCTGCCCCTAGTCACACACTGTTCCATAATCCTGTTAGATCCATAATCATGATAGATCTCCAGCCTGCCAGAGATTATTGTGCTTTGGCTAATAGAAAATCTCTTCCTTCAGTACTTTCTGCCCATCTGATGCAATCGCAAAAAAATTATTGAAATATAGAGGAAACAGATACAAGAAGAAACACATGAAACTGTAGAACAGCTCTGATGAAACAGCAGCATGACACAAGGTTTACAAAAGTCTTTGTCATACAGCTATATGAAAGTTTCTGATCTAAAATTTGATAAATCATCATCTGTTAGGTCTTTTGTGAATGAAAATTTTATGAGCTGGGAGTCCCTCATTGTGCTTCCTATCTGTGTCTTGACCTGTTGTGAAAGGAATGAACAATCCCTCCTCTCAGCCCTGAGTACCAATGTGCACAAGACAGAAAGCACCATGATCTGGAAATAAAGATCTCTATCCAGACATATTCCTGTCAAAGTAAGAGTAGCTTTACAATTTAACTTCTCTCTATTGCAGCTCAGTCTTATTTTTATTGAGATTTTCTAAAACTTTGAGGATGTCTTACAGACACTGCATGAGTGTCCTGGAACATCCTGAAGAATCGTCACAATTCTCTGAAAAACAGAATATCCAAAATTACAAACAAGACCAAGAGTTTAACTAAATAACTAAATAAGGGTGTGTAGTAGAGAGATTGTGCAATAACTATCAGAACGGCTGGTTTAGTCTTGACATTTTACAGACTGCTCTTACCTTTGAGGTTTTTTGTCAGATTCATTCTCTGATGAATAATGAATCAGGTACAATTACAATCTTTGTTGTAGAGTTGGAAATGCTGCTGATATCTACCTTTTAACTCTCCTTCACGGTCACACAGAGTAAGACTTTAACTGCCGATATCAAATGGCTTTTTATTTTCTTCACCTGCCCCATCACACATTGTATGAGATCCATGTTTTTTATGCCAAACTACCACCATTTGATGAACTGCAAACTCATTCTAAAACATTATAAAAGTGTGAATGTGGTACTTGAGCATCTTGTACTCAGAATATATAGCATCAAATCCATATTCAAATATTTAAAATGCTATTTTGTATTAAAATTGTAATTAAAAATGCAAAATAAAAATCTACAAACCTGTTCTCCTTGTGTCTCTATATCCTCTCCCATGCACCACTTCTTTTATGTAACTTGCTGAGTAGTTCAGTTTGGGTGTTAATATTTAGACTCACTATTTTTCTCCAAAATATCACTATTTCAAATAATTACAGTCCTCTGCTAAATTGTCCTCCATACAGCTTTAGTTATAATAGAAAGAATCATTCATAAGTTCCTTTCTCCAAAACTTGTCTCAATCTTTCCCAATAAAAGAACATTTTCATTCCATTTTGAGAATGCTTAACATGAACAGCAGGCTTCTGCTCCTCCTTTTATGTACAATATCCAAAGTTCTTCAGAAGAAATATACAAGTTTAGCAGAAAAGAAAATAATAATAGATGACTGAAAAGAGACAAATTGGATTGACATAAAATATTGATTGGCTTCAAGCTTGTATGAGCCATAGTAGCCATTAAGAACAGCAACAGCAAAAATCAGAAAGAATATCAGTGGGCATAAAAGTAATGATGATAACTGACAGTGAGATAGGAGTGAAATATGTCCCATATTCCCTGATCTTAGTCACTGCCATCTAAAATGTCATGGATAATACAACTGAATAACATCATCATTTCAGATCCTAAGAACTATGAGTTCATGGCAGAAAATGCACAGTGATGATCAGAAATTTTAAGAGATCATCTTGTTCTTCTTACTAAGAACAGCTACAAGATTAATATACTAAAGCATTCATCTGTGGAAAGAAATTATGAAGTTTCCCAGAGATGATCAGAGAGTAGAAAGATAGAGCTGTATAGTAACATAATAATTCAGTACAAAAGAAGATCAGAGAATAGAAAGATAGAATTATATAGTAACAGAATAATTCAGTACAAAAGAAGGACCAAATCTCCAAAATATTAATTCTTGTTCATGAGGTGAGGTGACCCTGGTTGGACACCAGATGCCCACCAATGCCTCACTGTCACTGCCCTTTTGACAGAGGAGAGGAAATGCATCAAAAGGCCTGCGGGTCAAGATAATGATGGGGAGAGATCTTTTACCATCACAGGCAAAACAAACGCGACCTGTGGAAAAATAATTCAACTTATTACCAACCAAATCAGAGCAGAATCATAGAATTGTTTGGGTTGCAAGGGACCTTAAAGATCCTCTCATTCCAACCAACCTCTACCATGGGCAGGGACACCTTTCATCAGATCAGGTTGCTCCAAGCCCCATCCAAAATACACCAAATACACCATTCTTTCCAAAATACACCATTCTGCCTTTGTGGAACAGAATTGGACTTCTGACACTTCTGAAATATTCAGTCATGGATATTTTTAGTCACGGACACTTTTTCTGGAGGACATCCATCTCCTACTTATCAACAATGAACAGACAAAAACCAAAGGCTGATGAGGCCATGGAACTATGAACTGATGATAAGACACATCTGAAGTGGACACTTGTGGGAAAAAGCCTAACTGTGGGCAGCTTGGGCTGGGAAATTGAGTTGTGAAGTTGTAAAAGTATGTAAACTACTAGAATGACTAAGCAAAAAAGGAGGTGAAATTGCAGTAAATAGCAGGTGTTGTTTTGAGATGTGCTAAGCGCGTGGACTGGTGCTGACTATCCCATGAGAAGATGAGTTGGAAGGCGTGAACTGAGGCACAGCCAATGAAGGATAACATATGTATGTGTGAACAAAGGAAAAGACTAGAAAACTAAGCCTGTTGTAAATAAAGGGTTCGTTGCCTGTCACAGTCAGAGCATGCATCCTTTTGGCTGATGCAGACACTTACTTTTCTGTTGTATCTTATTCAGTTGTAAAGTGGATTTAAAATAGCCTATTATTTTAAATGGACATTTCTTTCAACAAAGAAGTGGAATGAAATACATTCTTACAGAAATCACTGGAGAGTATGAAGGCTCTGCCTCAGTAAAGTACAAAGCCCACCAAGCTTCCTGACTACTTGTGAGCAAGGGGAATTTCATCTTTCAGTTTTGTGACTTATTTCACTTCAAAGTTATTGTTTATATATATGCGGCATAATGCTGGAGTCTTGTGAGGAAAACTAATGATGTAATTAAAGCTTTTAATAGCACATCTGACACAGAGAAGTGCTTTGTGAAAGTATCCTCCAAGCATCACCCTTAAGGCTTTCTGAAGTGCACAGAAATACAAGCCCAAAAACTCTCTGAGCTCAGCTTTTTATCATTAAAGGGAATCATTGGTGGTAAGTTGTATGACGAAGCAATCTAAAGAATTAAATCTAATTACTGTGCTGTAAACAAAATCTTTTAAAACAAACTATCTCTACTGAGCCACATTTGGCTGTGTCCAGAAATAGCTGCTAAAATGCACAGGTTCAACCTAAATGTCAAATTATTTGAGAAATAACTTAAATTCAATTTTCTTAGTCATGTAAAAATTGGTGTGCTCCCCAAACAGACTGTTGAGTAGTAGTAAAGTAAATAAAGACTCCTGGCCCAAGAATTCATCAGAAATTCAATGGTCTGCTGGAATTCTTATACATCTGCCTTTTGTCCAGGAGGTCATTTTTAAACAGGATGAGTGTGCAGATGGTAAATGACAATCACAGTTCATCAGGTGCAGGTCTCTCTGGCTTTAGTTTTTCCCCACTTGCTCCAGTGATGACAAAATACTATGATCAGCACTTTATGAATCCCAAAGGACTGGGAACAGATGAGTTTGCAGCAAATACAAATTAATAATTAATGCTCTCCAAATTCCCCCATTAATGCAAAGCAGTGAACCATTATGGTGTTAAATATCTTAACTTTCTATACGCAGTTTGTCCTTTGACAATCTGAGAGGAGTTTGTTGCAAACAAGGGATGTGATTAACTAATGGTGTAAAGAATATTATCAGCAAAACCAATTCTGAGGAAACTAGTTAAACCAGCATTTAGTTTATCAATTGATTCCAGATTATCTGTTCTGACAGCAAAGACCAGACCATGTTGTAACTTATGCAGTTAATTCTCATTGGCATATTTTGCTTTTGCACCTTTGTTTGTTTAGCTCTTAGCAGGCAGCAGAGGAATAAACAGCATAGGGAAAAAATTATTATATCCCTAACAAAACAGAGAATCCTAAGGTAGGCTTTGCCTTGAGCCAAAGGCTGGGCACCCTTAGCGTGTTTAGAAACAAATCAACAGGGAAAAATACGTTTATATCCACACAAATACTAGATTAAAATTCATATCCATTATTGGATTGTTTGAACTAGAAATACCTTAACCTTAATTCTGAATATACTGGCTAGTAAGTAAGTCTTCTGACTATGAATTAGTGTTAAAAGATAACATGTTGGAAAATTGGACAGCAAAGTAAAAAATATGCTAGTTATTGATGTGTTTCATACTTACGCTATGAAAACATATTCATCTATTAAGACAATTGAGTTGACTTTTGGAAAATTGCAATGAGCATCACTGCCAGTTAAGCATGACCTTTGAAAGGTGTTTGGCCTTTAATCTTCAAGACTATATGTTGAAAGGTAATTAAAAGAAAAAATAAGGAAAGAGTGACACTAACATGACAGCTGTTGAGGAAGACATAAACAAACATTTGCCTTTGACAGCAGAAATATAAAGTTTAACATTTGAAGACTTATTAACAATAGAAGGAAAAGGTCTGTCTCTGTATTCTGCATCACTGATATCAGAAACAGCTTTGAAAAAGATGCATTTACATATAAGATGGCACAACAGTAGCATTAATTCACTGGCCTTGGGACATGAAATCACATGACTGTTTCCAAAGTGGCCATTAATTCATTTTGAAGAAAAAGTAGAGAATGACTACGTTAAAACTCAGGTCATGGAGATAATGGTCTTTGAGAGCAAAGCACTCTGGGGAAGAGCACTGACAGTATGTTTTCTGGGCTAGCATTCCAGAACTATTTCCTTACAACTTAAACACAAAAATGAGCTGGTTGTGCTTAAATGGGCAGTTTTTTTCAAGAAAGTAATGGTAGTCCGTGCATTGGAAAGAAGGCAATGGACCTTCTGCATTTGCAAAAGTCTAAGAAGGTTTGCCATGGCCAACAATAAAACCACCCAGACCTTTGTCAAGTCTGTATTTGTAAGAGACTCAAGACAATTTAAGAAATAGTATTTTGTTTCTTTTCTACTGTAAAATAGCCTGGCCTTGGACCAGACTATTGATCTTCTAATCACAGTGTAAATCCTAGCCTTTGATATTAGTTTTCATGCTAAAAATACATTTCTGGCATTCCAAATGAAATGGTTGGAAATTCAAAGACATACCAAGTGGTCATTTGGTTTTGGATCTAGTATTGCCTTAGCAATGTGTAACAGAGCATGTGCACTGAAAAGATGGAAAGGAAGAAAAACAAGAAAAGAAAGGCCCACAGAGAGATCAGTGAGAAGGGAGAATGCAACAGTGGTTCCCTCTTCTCTAAAATACAGCTGCCAAGTAGCATCTTCAGCAGCTGGACATAGAGCAGCACAATTTAACAGGATCATCTCGAGAAGTTTCACTAAGCAAGATAGTTTTCCACATCTATAAATCTCACCTTCTTGCAGGCTGTATATTGATTTTCAGTAACTAGCTGTAAATTGTCCCCCTGACACTGTCAGCTTTTAAATCTGAAAATCATTTGGCTACCAAACATCAACATCATTGACAGATGTTATTTAGTGCTAAGCTCTCAACAGATCTTAAGCAAACTATTTTTGAGAAAGGAGGGGAGAAGTGGGGAGGAACTTTTTGTTTTAAAAAATCAGGCAAGAAAGTGCATAGAATGTGATCAAACAACATAAACATTAGCTCATTTTATTGAACCACTTCCTAGAGAACATTCAACTCAAAGTAAAACAACTCCTATGTATTCTTTGGAAAAAATTATAATTCACAATATTTTTTTCTGAATCTTCCATTTATTCGGATCACAGTGAATAAAATAATGAATCATCATTATAATTTTATTCCATACTTCAGTTGTAAAGAAGAAAAATTTAGAAAAAAGGATAATCTCTATTGATTTTAGGAAGTCTAACTCTTTCTCTCTCAGTTACCTTTGAAAGAGAAACATCTGTTTCATAATTTCCCAATATCCCATTTACATTAGATAAAAAATAAGCTTGCAAAGCTTACTAAAAAAACAGACATGCTTTCTGCTCTCCAGAAGTTACACAGTCTAATCAGCTGAAGATGTTCCCTGGATTCACTTCCCCAGTGACTCCTACTAGCAATGTACTCAAAACAGTTTTAGAAGGAACTGTTCACTCAGCCCTGAACTGCTACAGATGACTGGTCTGGATTTCAGGCAGAAGCCTGGAACAAAGCAATCATAGACTCATGGAATGGTTTGGGTGGGAAGGGACCACGGGCAGGGGCACCTTCCACTAGCTCAGGTTGCTCCAAGCCCCCTCCAACCTGGCCTTGGACACTTCAGGTGTGGGGCAGCCACAGCTTCTCTAGGCAACCTGTGCCAGCAACAGATTTCTGCATTTTCTCACTGGATGGTTGGGAATATAAAAAGGAAGCAATTCTGTGTTCTTGTGAGCAACAAGAATATACACTTTAAGACATAAAGAGTTTTGTTAATAAGACAAAGGAACTTTCCTGAATGGACTCACTCATTTTCAGCACCAGGTCTGCATCTTCACTGAGGTGCTCAGTGAAAGCTTATCCCATGTTTCTGGGAAAAAGAAAAGCTTTGAGGAATCCAGCACAGCACGTCTATATCTTCTGATCCCTATTTGGCCAAAATCTAGAGGGAACAAGTGGTACTGGACAGAATGCAGCTTGGCTGAGAGACTGACAGATCTTTCACCAAGTGAGAGGAGCAGTTTGGCAGAGGAGAGGAACTTACCCCACAGTAAAGAGCTCCAGCAGTGACATTTTAAGAAGCACTACCCACTTCCAGCAGCTCTATGAAATCTCTTGGAAAATAAAAAAAACCTTACATTAATTTTTTTTCTCACCCATCTTCCCACAAACTGTACACGTAAGAATACTGAGGTAGAAAGTGCTTTTATATTGATTGTTTTTTCCTCTTTGTATTTGACAGCTGGTGTGTTAAAGCAGAATTCTGAGTAAATTAAAGCAATAACAAAATTACACAGGGCAGCTGTTTCAGCTATTTCCAGAGAGCAATGCTCTTTAGAAAAGCTAATGAATCTAATGGAATCTAACAGACACTGCCAAAGCAGCAATAAGTGATTTAAAATGTAGAGGAAAGTCTCATATAAACAGCCTCACCAAGCACTAAATGAAGTAACACAAAACTCTTGGGGCTCCTCGCTTTTAACAAAAAATCAAATAGATCTCTGTTCATTTATTACAATGGTGCCTACAAGCTCTCTCCAGTACAGGATCTGTCAGAATTTCTATTATCCTTCTCATTATTGAAGTGTTTGTAACTTACCTAATTACAAATTTGCTCGAGGCTGTAGCTTGCTTTCACTTACTGCCTAGTTAATCCCCATTTCCCAAATCATTCGATTTTTGAAATTATTTTTTTCTGTTTATGCTTTGTAAAAGAATAAAGATGATTTGTTCAACTACTGGAGTTCTGCTGGGCTCTTCTGTTTTGCTGTAAATGCTGCCTATAAAAGCTGACATGTGGGAAGCTCTGCACTGTAAATCATTCCAATGTGACACATTAGGTGTCTTTGCTGGGGGAGGAGGTAATGACCCTCATCCAGCCAGCTCTGAGTTGGCAATTTAGGCAATAAGCCTGAGGTACGCTCTTAAAGGGAGCTGAATATTTGTTTTATAGCACACTCGGGTTTTTTCATTCCTTCCAGGGGCCATGGGGTGCAGGGAACCCACTGCCCAGGTGGATTTGAGGGACATCAAACTCCTCAACATCTGAGAAAAGTCACTGTCAGTCCCAGCACAGTCATATCCTAATCACTACTAATTTCACAATAAAATAACCCCATTAGGCTCCTGATGAGACTCTCAAAATTCTAAATGCACTCTGAAGTTCCTCCTAAAGACCTTCCTTCCCTGGATGCAGACCCCTGGCTCCTCAGTGGCTCCGAAGGGCTGCCAAAGCACCTTAAATCAGTCTCCTGAATGGAATTCTTGCAGAGAGATGTACTGTCCCTTTTTCTTCCTCAGTGGAAGCCAAAACCTTTTGGTGTGAAGCTATTCATGCCAGTCAGGAATAGGAATGGAAAAACTAAACAATATAAAATAAAGAGTTAGATTTAAAGGGCCTATGTGAACTCCTCTCCATGGATGCCTGGAGATCTTCTTTAGGAATAACTGGAAGTCCTGCTATCCATTTTTGATGAGTGCACACAGCAGGATCTTTACATTTCAGTAGGAATTAAGGCCTCTGTGCCCTTCTGATGTCATGTTTGTGATCCAGTTTACTGGAGTGGATGTCTCAGGAGAGCAGATTCTCTGACAAAGGAGAGAGATTTGATATTTTCACTTGTCATCACATCAGATAAATCACTCATTTGCCAAGATTTTTCCTTCTGATTCATATCCAACATAAGAAACAACAATTTTTTCTTCTGTTTCTGACACAAAATGTGACAGTCTTTAGAGCAAGTTTTTCCATACTTCAAATATATATCCATGATATCAAGTGTGTGTCAATGACCAAACATCATTTTAATGTTATAAAAAGATTTCAAATATAAAAGATCAAATCTAAAGGTAGCTTTTCCTTTTTAGCTTGAACTTTCAGGCAGTCAGATTTAACTCCTAGTATTTACATTTCTTGGGCAGAATTTATAGTATTTAATTTAGTCTGCTCTAGCACAAACTAACTGGATCTGAGTAAAAAATATGCTTGCATGCATTGCATTTTTATTACCTTTTTCATCAGAAAGACTCATTGCTGTATTTTTTACAAATTACTTTCATTCATTTTTCAAAGTAAAGCTGCTAACAAACTAGTTTCACTCATTTTTTTCAAAATTAAGCTGCTGTTTTGTTCAGATTTAGGAAAAAAAACTGAGTAGTTCTGTGAGTTAGCACCCACATGGCTGAGAAACTTTCCCTAATGATTGAGATTTCAGAGTGTATATCAAAAAGGCAGATGTGTTGCCCAGTGGATTTTTGAATCATATTGGCAATTTTGACTCTAATTAATAAATAATAATCTCAGCATATGCTACAAGTTGTGGCTCTGAGCAAACACATGTAAAAGATAAGCTTAGTAACCATGTAAATAAAGGAAAATTTTGTACATGTCTTTAAGTAATTTTCTAAGCAAGCTTTAGGACATTGAATAATATCTAAAGAGCTACACACTGCAACATGTTAATCACATGTCAATTACATGCAAAAATAGTAACATTTATAATGTTAATTGAAACTAAACTTACTATGGTGATTTATTAATCCTAGTTTTCAAACTCTTTAATTATCTTACTCGTGAAAAGACTACCCTCACGATTCAAGTCGTTCCATTAAATTAATATCTTGAATGGAGATGCTGAGAGAACATATTCAAGAACTGTGTGCTTCATAAAAGCCATATATTTTTATCATAAAACCAATCTGATACAGTGTCTCAATTTCATTTCTCTTTAGAGGTATGCTGTGTACAGCATATTAATCCATAACATATTCACACAGAATGTTGTTCAAATTTCAGTATTGCAGAGAAATGATGCCTGGCTCTTTCTGACGTGATGACATCACATGCTCTTTTTAATCACTGAACCTTGATCTGCTCTTGATAAAATTAGAAATTCTGGCTTTTTAAAAAAACAGTCATAGGATGTCCCTCCCCAGTGTGTGTCAGGGGCTGCAGGGAGGGGGCAGAGAATGCACCAGGCTCTGCTCAGGGGGGCCCAGCAATGGCACAAGAGCAACGGGCAGGAACTGATGCCCAGCAAGTTCCAGCTGGACATGAGGAGGAACTTCTTTGCTCTGCAGTGACCCAGCCCTGACCAGGCTGCCCAGGGAGGGTGTGGAGTCTCCTCACAGGGATATGCCAGAACCCCCTGGACACAGTCTTATGCCATGTACTCTGGGATGGCCCTGCTGGAGCAGGGAGGTGGAACCAGACGACCCACTGTGGGCCCTTCCTACCTGACCCATTCTAGGATTCCATGGCACAGTTGGCTACTCCTCTGGCTGTGACCGATTTGAGAATCATTCACTGGGATTTGAGACTGCCCTCAGCAATGACACTATGTTGTTCTGAGGATGGGCCTATCATTACATTTCAGCTGCACCTTTGATCAGTGTTTGATCATACAAACATTATAAGAAGTCAGAAATAGCCAATCTCTCTCTAGCTGCTTAAGAAAAACGGCAAACACACTCCCATGAATATTAGTGGAAACAACTGGATTTTGAGAATACCTGACGACCACTGAATTCATTGAGCATTGTGCTCATTTAAAAATTCAACCCTAATTAATTAAGACTGGGCTTCCCACTGCATTCCACCTACAGCAAAATAAAATTCTCTGGTTAGTAATGAACAAATGGAACAAAGGATCAGCACCTTCTTCAAGTTTACTGATTAATGGAGGGATATCTAATGAATGCACTGGATACTCTCCTATCCAGTGGACCATACTTAATGACATGATTTTCTGGAAGAATGACAAAGCAGCAAAAATAGGATTGTTTGTTTGTTTAATTTTTTTTTTCTGTCATGCAATCTTCATAAATCAGTTTCACCCGCATCTCAGAAACCAAAAGGCAAAGAATTTTAAGTAGCTGTGACTCCATTAACGCAACAACTTTTAAACAACAATTTCAAACAACTACCGTTGGCATAAGGCTCTTGAAGGAGGTGTATTCATCTCTTGTAATGGTTTGGGTTGCAAGAGACCTTAAAGATCATCCAGTTCCACCCCCTGCCGTGGGCAGGGACACCTTCCACTTGCCCAAGTTGCTCCAAGCCCCCTCCAACCTGGCCTTGGACACTTCCAGGGACGCGGCAGCCACAGCTTCTCTGGGCAACCTGGGCCAGGGCCTCCCCACCCTTACTGTAGAAAATTTCTTCTTTATATCCAATCTAAATCTATTCTCTTTCAGTTTAATTATCCAGTAAGGTTAGATAAAAAAAAAATAAATTCGTTTGCCTGTGTCATACAGCAGAGATTTTTTTCTCGAAGACCAGATTAAATTTTAAAAATTGAACCAGACTTCAATAAACAAACACCTTATTCTGCTTTATGACTTCAATATTTCTTCATAGGTAAATCTAAATTCCTGTAAAAAAATCATGGCTCATATTATCCTCCCTCTAAATGTTAATATTTTCACCTCAAGTGGTGTACTGACAAGGAAAAATCTATTCCACTAAAGAGACCTTATGCCTAAAAATTCATGGATGATACAATAAAGCACTACATGAAATGTGTCATGGAATCTCAGTGTAACTGTAGATACAAACACATTAAAAGTACTAAAATTCCAAGAATCTGCTGAGAAACCATAAAGTTTACATTAATTTGCAATGTGCTGCTGTTTTATTAATATGCTTTCCTTCTACCACTATTTAAGTTCACAGAAAACAATTTGCTTTGTAAGTTGTCTGTTTCTTTCTAACAAGTATGAAAAATGTCTATTAAAACTCCATCAATAGTAGAATGATTCTAAACACACTGCCTTAATTAAAAAAAAAAAAAAAGTGATTTCTCCTGATGCAGCCTAGCACTGAAATCAGCTGTAGATCTTTGGTTTAGGCTTTATATTCATGGAAAGATTAACGGTTATCCAAGCATGCTCATCCTCACTCTGCAGCTGAACATTTAATATATCCCAGGAGTAAGATCTGTTCAAAATTGAGCAGAATCTGCCCAGCGGTGATGAAACAAAAAGCAATGGATGGAGAGCTGGGGTTACAGAAGCGTAGGACAGACAGACCTCTGTCAGATTCTCTGAAGCTCTTCAGTGAACCAGGTGTCTAAACAGCACTCAGATAATGGAGGTTTGATCTCTAACTCACATGAGGGCTTTAACAAATCCCTACAGGCCTCCTGAACTGCCTGATGCTGGGGCAATTCAGACTTCAAAAAACGTGCTGAGTATGATAGAAAAAAACAGCATGTGGCTTTAAAACTATACACCATCTTAAGCCAAGGTTACCAGGGGGAGAGAGAGAAAGAGGGGAAATTTGCAAAAAACAGAGCTCAACATTGTGTGGAATGCAAAGAGAAAAAAAACTAAAGCAGAGGAACTATGGAGTTGACCACACAAACAACACCTAAAGGTGAAAGATTAATTCTCACAGACTCCAAACCTTGTGTTGACAGTTCATCTACAACGTTCTGAAAAGAGATGTTCAGACAAACTGCTGTTGTTCTGTTGTTCTTAGTGGCTATAAAGTTATAAATAACATTTAGTCAAAATAATAATCGGGATGGCCTCTCTCCAGCAGCTCCATGTCCTTGCTGTGCTGTTCCCCAGGGCTGGAGGCAGCTCTGCAGGGGGGTCTCACCTGAGCAGAGGAACAGGATAGTAATAGGATAAGATGGAGAAGCAGAGGGGAAAAAAACTACTTAATTGTGAATATCTGAGCTTCCCCACCAGAAGGTGAGTGATAGCCAAAGGGAAACTGGGACAACAAGAAGCAGTTCTCCCTGACCACAAGCAGATGGCCAAAAGTAGATTCAAAAAGCAACAGTTTTAGGGTGGATACAGGAGGTCTGTGCAGGCTGCAGCCTTCCCTTTCACCTCAGCTCCTCCAGTGTCTCCTCAGATTCATACACTGTCCCAGGGCACATTTCACCTGGGATACACCCAAGTCAGCAGGTGGGATTGAGATCTTTGCTGTTCTTGTCTGTTCCCAAAAATTTGCTGCAAATTTAGAAGCACTTGACTGATACAAAAAATAGAATCATTACAGAGGAGTATTTGTTATGAAATGAAGATTATATAATGATCTAAAACACGTTCTTGCTTTTTTATTACTCTTTTCATTTTTTTTTTATTTTATTTAAAAGTTCACACATGTATCTATACCCATCAAAATTGACACATAACTTCCAAATGCTCTGGAGAATGATTCCCAGCTAACTCTTTGCCCTTTGCAAGTTACAGTTCTCAGCAATGTGTAAATGAGATGCAAAGAATAACAACGTTTTGTGAAACAGAAAAGAATGTGTACAACTTTAGAGATGGTCAAAGTTGTACTTCATTTCAAGAAATGCCACATAAGAATCTGATTAATAGGGTTCTCTAGGTATGTTTGAGAAGTTTAAAATCAGTTAACATCACTAAGAATACATATAATTTTTTATTCATAATAGGATTTATATATGTCAATAGTGTACAAAAAAGTGACAGAAGTAGCAAGCAAAAATTTGGCAATCTATCATCTCCACTGATATTAAAATTCACAATGATAAGAACTGTACACAGAAGATTTGTTTTCATGTTCAAGGGAATGTGAAAACTGAGAAAAATCTGGAAAAAAATCTGAAAATCTGTCTGGTAAAAAAGTGTACAAGAACATTTTCCTAAAGGTTATTGGAAGAGCTAAATCAACTCTGAATTATGTTCACACACACACTGAGATTCACACATGTCCAATTCTGTGCTTGACAACAGTCTGAAAAACTCGGGAGCGGAGGTGGGGACCAGGGTCTGGAGGCAGGTCTGGAGAAAGCAGACTTGATCCTTAGGTATTTATATGTGGGAGAGATCAAACCAAAATAAAGTAGACAGGGAAAACACCTGTGTAATACACAGATTGTTTATGTCCTGCATAGATTTCTGCTTGCTTCCCAAAATAAAGATTGGAAGGTGTGGAAAGACAAAATCTACCTAGCAAGGATGGAAGGACTTTGGTGCACCAAAGACAGAAGATACAAGAACACAAACTCACCCCCAAATACACTCTCACAGCCGTGTTCAGGCCAGGCTGGGAAAAATGTGAGCCCTTAAAGGATGCTGAACAATGTTGGGCACTAGCATGTACAGGAATACATTAGTCTGTTTTCAGATTTGTTAAAATCAACTTCTATTTTGGGAGAAGTATTCACAGTGTGACAATCTTTATTATATGTGTTAGTTTATATTTGTTTTTATATATGACAGTTGGGAATATGGATAGTGATAGAGAAAAATAGTATAAATTACAAATGTTTCAATATTGGAAATCTTGTGATAAATTTTCTAATTATTTTTGTTGTCTGTGTTTCATGGCACACCCTTCAAACACTAATTTAAGCAAAGATTCCAAGCCCAAAGCTCATCTATCATTAATAATTTTGTGGAGCTTCACAGCACTATTTTACTTTATCAAAATGTCCTTTTCAAATTAGTCTGTCTGAAGTTCCTGATGTGCAAATTAAGCATCTAATTTATCTTGCCTGGCCTTCTTGGATAGTCTGATCAAGCCCTATATTGCTAGGCAGCCAGAGAGGGAATGTTAAATGTAAAGAAACAATCTTTAAAAAAATCACTGAAAGGAAGTAATAACAGCCAAGCAGAAGAGCAGAGGTCACCAGCCTCGGTGCATGGTGAGAATGAGAATGTTCCCAGTTGAAACCAACCCAATTTATGCAATTTCCTGGAAGCTCTTGTGTCTCCTGATCAGGGATTTTCCTATAAGATATAATATACAATAACCTGTTCTACCACTAGTTTACAAAAGACTGCTGGACCTGCTGTTATTTGCATTAGTAACTGCCAGAACTTCCCAAACCTCCTTTGCACTCATACGGGGCTGCCGGATCCTAAAAAGAAAATTAAAAGCAAGTTCAGCTTCCCCAACTGACAACTTCATCAACCAGCTGTAGCTCCTAACTAGACAGGAAAATTAGACTTAGACACAGCAAGAGAGGAAGAAAACAGAGACATCACAGAGGACTGCCAAAATTAATTTTCTCCTTAATTCTGTGGCTATTTTGTTCCTCCAAACTCTTCTTTAAGGGTGGCAATATCTCTGGAAGCAGATAGATTTTTCTCAGACTACTCTACAGCAGGATGGAACCTACCAAAACCCCTTGCTAGATTTGTGTCCGCAGGGAAAAGCCTGTTTGGAGTTAAACTAAACAAATATTACTGCAAGTTAAAACGATTTTACTTTGTCCTTGGTGGCTTGGTATGAAATCTAAATAAAAAGTAAACAACATTTATTGCTCCTCACAATTCCACATCACTTCTCACTAACCACTTACAAACACAATTCCAACAGGTGCAATTGCAGGAGATAACAATGTGCTCAGCCATTCAAACGTGATAAAACAATCAGCCACAAAAATTCCTCAAGAACACTTAATGTACTGGGCATTTCATTACTGCTTTCAAAATTCTCGATATTTAATGACCATAAATAGATTGAAATGCTTTACATTCAGCTCCTCACTCTGTGGAATTGAAAGTAAATTAGAGAGAAAAGTTTAACAAACAGTTTCTAGGGAGTATTTTTGATTAATATTAGCACTGGCCTGGCACTTGGATAGAATTAAGAGATAAAAATCTGCAAATTTACAATGCTTAAAGACTGCATTATCTTGTCAGATATTTCTTCAAGACTATTTTCTGCTTTTTTCTTTCTTTTTCCTTCTGTCATATCCTCCACTGTGGTTTTGCCTTCATTTTTCTAAGGATAAGATTTTTTACAACATACACTGCCATTTATGAGCCTATCCAAAATATATGAAAGCTCTCTGGAACCAGTAGTTCTGTCAGAGAAGAATGAAGAGAAGTTGGCAGGGAGGAAAACTGGCACTGTGTCCTCCTCAAAATCTGGTCGTTTATTCCAAAGACTTAATAAAAATTGTTGGGTTCTCAGCTCTTTTGTGAAGTTTGGATTTTTCCCAACACTTGCCATGAAACCTTCCCATAAATCATTTTGAGATGTTCATTTAGCTACATTAGAAAGCATTTGGCACTAATGACTCCTGCAAACAATAGATCAGACAGCAAGGAGAAAGATTCTGCAGAGGCTAAAGATTAGGATGGAGAATAACTGCCACCATCTTCCAAAACTACCCATTATCCCAAGACACTTCATTTTTAGGCCTCTTTAAAGAGGACAATGTTCTCAGGGGCTTGACCTTATAGAATTCTCAAACTTACAGCAACTATACCACAGTCTGAACTGCATGAATTCACTTGTATCACTCTCGATCTTACCTTCATTCTGGATATGAGTCCAATTAAGTGATGTTTGGCTTGGTTTAAATAGCTACATTACTGTCTGAGGAGGATTCCTAATTTATTCCAGTCTTCAGAACTGACTACCTTATCTAGATACCTTCGAAAGAAACAAAATTAAAGATGCCTTAATGAAACACTTTCTATGTGAGATGTACAAACACACACACAAACAGCCCAACTCAAAAGGCAATATGAAAAATTTTATGGTAAAATATTTTTTCCTATGAGGGTGGGGAGGCCCTGGCACAGGCTGCCCAGGGAAGCTGTGGCTGCCCCATCCCTGAAAGCATTAGAGTCATGGTTGGATGGGGCTTGGAGCAAATTGGGTTAATGGAAGATGTCCCTGCCCATGGCAGGGGCTGGAACAAGATGGGCTTTTAAACAAACCAAACCATTCTGGGATTCTATGATTATGCTGCCAATTCTACGTGAGAGCAAAGGCAACATCATGATGATCACAATGTGTGGTGTATACTAATCCAGCCATACATAACATCATCTACAGGGGAAAGCTGACACATTACACAGTAAGTCAAGAAAAGCTCACAAAAAATTCAGGTAGAACTCTCCTACCTATTGGTAACAGGGATGGTTCGCTATGAGTGATCACTACATAAAGATAAACTATCTTAAAAACTTAGTACATTTGCAGGTCTGTATGAATGTGTAAGTCCTTACAATTTTTTGCAGTACAATTTATTTGAAAAAATATATAGGAGGTCTGGCTTTGAGGTAAATATACCTTACAACTGTTCTGAGTGTCCCATTATGCCAAAGGAATACAAAGTGGATTACCAATTTGGTAGTAGTTAAACCGAACTTGACAGTGAGATTAGTGGAAAGTCAAAAAGATTTTTTTTTTCAATTGTTATTATTCCTTTAATTTTCTAAGCACTGACAGCTTCAGTATATCAAAACATTTCAGTGTTTGCACCTCGGAGGCACAGGTATCATAAGACTTACTAAGGTGTAGAGTCTCCTTCTCTGAAGATCCTAAACCCCACCCGGATGTGATCCTGTGCCACTGGGTCTAGGTAACCCTGCTTTAACAGGGGCTGGACCAGAGGAGCAGAGCCACATGTCTGATGCATATTCATCACATGAAGCCACATTATCTGACCTCTTTCCCATCATATTTGAAAAAATTGAGTGGGGGAAGAAAGAAATAAAACCCCTCAACAAGTGAAAAACCCACCCATGGTGAGTGCAATGTCTCGGCACTCCTTTCTGGCTCACTCTGCATGGGTTCCTTTTCCATGCCCAGCACTGTTCTTAAGGGCTTGTCTAAGAGGTTCGAAAGGAGACTAAGTTGTTGTGCCCCTTATTGTGACCCTGCACTCCTGGCAGTCACAGATGAAGGCAGGTGGAATCTGATCTGTGAGTTCCATCTCCCGTGTTGCTTATTCTCCGTGTTCTTTCAGAAATTCATCTCACCAAGGTTTTAAATGCCTTGCCTCATTATTAGCAAATCTCCACCACACTGCAACTTTTCTCACTTTCTGAAAATGCCTTAGGTCCTGTACCCTCTGACAATGCACCATGTGGATTTATTTTCTCTTCCTTGCCTAGTCAAGAGCTTATTGATTGCCACTCACACTTCGTAGTGGATGGCTTTCCAATGCCTGCATTTGCATTCCTTTTGTATTTTAGCCTCTATTTCTTCCCTTTCCACTGATACTGTTGCTATTTGTAATGTGTGAAGGTCAATACACCTTGTTGGATGCTGCCTGGATTTATTTTCACATCTCCCCAACTAAACCCTTGCAGTGCAGAGTTTTTTCAACCAATTACCAGAAAAACACCATCCACAATTCCTGCAAGCTTTTTTTTGTTAAGTTATTGCTCTTTGGAGAGTACATTCTGCCAGAATTTACCCATTTGTTTCATTGCTGGTTTTCATAGTCAAGTGCTTGTTAATAATCATTTCCTTTTGGAGGTGTTCTTCTGACTTTGGCATGAGCTTAAAGTAACTAAAAATTTCCTCTTGCCTTAAAGTTTACCAGATTTCCTCTTTTGGCAGTTCCAGCCTGCATGATTAATGCTATTGAGTAAAACCACTCCTACTTATCAGCTCACAAACAGATGATCTGACTCCTCTTTAGGTCACTAAATTTACCAATATATGTCATGAGTTGAGCTGTACAATGCAACTAAAAGTCGGAGTAA
Organism: Platyrinchus mystaceus; assembly: GCA_035041135.1. Taxonomy (NCBI): domain Eukaryota; kingdom Metazoa; phylum Chordata; class Aves; order Passeriformes; family Tyrannidae; genus Platyrinchus; species Platyrinchus mystaceus. The sequence continues at coordinate 292,427 of JAWWLV010000021.1, read as the reverse complement.
AAACAAAAAAGCAAAGATAACATGCAATAAGAAAACAACGCAGTGATCTACCAGCAGATACACCCCTTCAGAATTCAGATTTAAAGCACACATAGACCTATAAAGGAGAAGACATTGCCCAGAACTGCTACAGAACACCTGTATGGAAACTTTGCTTCCCAAGAGATGAACAGGATGGTAGAACCTGAAATCCTAAAGGTGGAGGCTTTGGGCTGTCCATGCACACAAGTTTTGAAATGTTCTCAATTAATCTACCTTTAAGATTATCTTCACCCTTTGTCAAAAACTGTCCAAAATAGCCTTGTTTCATTTAATGCAGGGTGATGAGGTGGCTTCAATATTAAAACTCTATTAATCCATAAGTTAAAGTGCAACCAAGGATATCAGTGTATTTTTTTTAGAAAGCTTTACAGTAGAAAGTCCATCTCTTACAGTTTAGTTGTCTGCAGTCACATGGGAAGCAGTTACTGCATTAACTTTCTTAAAACAGAATTTCAATGATGTTTTATTACTTTCAGCAGACACACTGAATTGATTAAATTCACAAGCTACTGAAATGGTTCCTGACAGCTAGTCAAGGACAAAAGCTTGTTAGGAATGAACTCTGAAGCAATACAAACTGATAGCAAAAGGCCTTTAGCTAATCTAGAGAAGGGGAACTTAAGATTTTTCTCCTTTAGAAAGCAAAAATAAGATGCTTGAACTTTTCATGTTAAAGGAGCTGCCTGCCCTTCAGGCTTTGGTAGCTTGACCAGCATGCAACAGATTTGAATGTGTGAGTTAAAGATTCCATGAGAACACACAAGCAATTATTTTGTTCATTAATAAGTTCCAGGATAAATCAGAGCCTGCTTCATTTTTATCTCTGAGTGATCCCTGAGACATGCTGGAAAGACAGCTCTAAATAAAATAGAGGTTATACTCCATTATTAAACTACTGGCAACAGGTAACCATCAACTGGAGCTACTTCTTAACAGAAACAAACCAAAATTCTCATATCATTAGAACAATTATCCCAGGAGAAAAGAGCAAGCTAATTGCATATATAAAGTTGGCATTATTTTGTCAGTCTAGGAGGGACTGAATTACTGTGTATTACAATATGCCAGAGCTACACATGCATCATCAATCAATTATTCTTCAGAATGGTCATGCACAGCCTGGTGTGCAAACCAGCACATTTAAGTCAACTAAAATTTATGGTTAGTGAAAAAAGACTAAATTAGCCTAAAACTGATTCAAAGTCTTTTTCTCCCATATGTGGTCTCCTACAAGCAAGCAGCATCTTGTAGTTTCATTTAAACAGATAAGTGACTTTGTAGTTCTTATTATAACAGAAGTGCAGAGACTCTGGTTACTATTTTTTTTCTTGATTCTTCATAGCTCTGTTTTCATGGGAGGAGCTCTAGGTAAACAACACAGTCCATGTAATTAACATTATCATGAAATACTTTACATATAATTTTTGCAGCAAGTACTTAGAGATGCTGTGTTTAACATTTACCATAATTGCCATTACCACTTACATGTAGCTTTTCCCCAAGGGACTTACACAGAGAATGGTTTAATCTTGTTTAAACCCAATAGGCAAAAATTAGATGGTGAAACACTGAAACATAGAAAATACATAAATATTCACTAGATGGGCAAACAGTAGAATACAAAACAGAAGCAATATTTAAAGCAAAACAAAATGTCATTGATACACTATCAGGTAGTCAGCAAACATATTTTACTTCTTATCATATTATTATTTATATTATTTTTTATTTTTTATTCTTATTCTTATATTCTATTTTCAAAAGTAATGCACCATGAATGTTAAGTGGCTTAGAAATTTCATCTTTCATGATTTTACTTTTAAAAAGAAAAAAAATTTTACAAACAGAATTTTTTTTTCCTCTTCCACATCATACACATTGAAGAATAATATTGTTAACCTGTGTCTCAGTTTAAATGAGACACAAGTGTTTTGCTGAAGACCAGCCACGAGGAAGACCCAAACTCCCCCCTCTAAGCAACTGCAAATCTGAAGTTAAGAGGCTCCAGCTGAGAAAAAATATGGAAAAAAGGAACAAAAACATCAGCCCTTTATTAAAGGATATATGTGTGTTGGCAGAACAACAAAAGAACACATATAAAACAACCAAACAATAATTCTATACACAAAAAGAATACCCTTCAAAACAAACAAATAAACAACAAAAGGCAAACAATTCAGTTAGTGCCTTTTGGTGCAGTTCTAACCACAGTCAGCAGGGGGCTCTGTAGGATCACTGGAGAGGCAGAGCCTGCAGTGTCCTGTGCCAGTCGGCAGGGGGCACTGTTGGGTCACTGGTGATCACCACGTGGGGGTCTCCATGGGTTTGCTGGAGAAGCTGAAAATGGAGGTCTTCTTCCTCCCCTTCCCAGTGGGAAAGGGGAGAGAGGGAGGAGGGAAAGAATAAAAACAAAACAAAAAAAGTCCTTCCCAGCAGAAAACTCACTCAGTCCTTCTGGTTGAAATCGTGCAGCGCAGAACCTCCTCTCCTCTGAAATGCACAAGAACTGCTGCCAAAAAAACAAAAAAAACCAAATGGGAATGGAGGAGGGAAAAGAAAAAACAACTCTTGTGAAACAATTCCTCTCCAAAGAAAGAGACTGCTGCTGCCTGGACTCCATTGCCACTGGCAGCCACTGAGAACTCTACCGTTCCTTCAGCCGCAGCCAAAAAACTCCTCCCCCCATTTCCCAGGAGACGAGGGGGAAAAAAAGTAAAAAAGAACTTCTTACCCCCCCCAAAATAAGATCTGGAAAGCCATCAGCAAATAATGTGATCTTACCAGCCACATCTTTGTGTTACTTAACTGCCTAAGCCACAGTCAAAATCTGCCTCTTCAACATCGCTTTCACACAGTGGGCAGGGAGGAAGGGAAAAAAATTCCTGCTTAGTTTTTAAGAGATAGCAAAACCATAACAACCTGTTTTAAATTCCAAAACAGATGTACGAAAAATAAATATTAATGGTTCTCTGATGGTCCTCCTGTATATTGAAAACCAGTTCCCCATCACCCTCAGTTCCTGGGCTCCCATCATTTGGAAAAGTGCAAATTTAGAATCAAATCTCAGAAGTCAAACCTTTGTCCGATCTGAACATACATTTTTTCTCTTACTAAAAAGTGATTGATACTCAAAGCAAATCTCAAGTTAGTCTATTTACAAAGGGAAAAATTACTTGCTTTTCAATATATTCATTATATGGTGTAATGGTGAATATGGTGAAGTATGGTGTATATGGTGAATTAGAGATTTGGCTTCCCAAAGTTAAGGAAGTAAGATTACAATGGGTAAGTACGTTCTGTTTAATATTTTCCTCAACCTGAATATAGACATGCAATTTTCTATGGATACTCCTAAGAGAAAGCTGACCTCAGAATTCCCTTAGGCATCCCCACAGGACAGGCCTGAACTGAATCACCAGGTAGGAGGGTTGTTCTCTCAGAATTCATGTTGATGGCTGAGGAGCTGGTTTCAATTCCAAGGGTTGTGTCCAACAACTTTTATTTCATTATTATTTTAATAGTATGTCATACGGCTAAAATATGGAAGATTCAGAAAACAAAATCAATAGGGATAACATAATGAGGTGATTTCTACTTGATTGACAAGGAGTGAAAGCAAAAATCTCTATCATTTAAAATGCAGCAAGCATTGCAAAATGCTCAAAATGCACTAAAAATATTGTAGAAGTAACAAAAAGACAACAAGAAAGGATATTCTGATGTCACCAGTGGGATTTTTTTGTTGTTGTTTAATTCAATTAACACGATTGGGTAGATCTGAAAACTCAGAACTGATAAAAATATCTAATGAACTTTAGCTGGGATTCAGCAGAATTTCAGCCAAGCAGCTTTAGTTTGCATGTCAAAGTTATATGGATACATTAAATGCAAAACATTGCAAGTGCATCACAGCCAATAGCCAGATCAAGTTTCATTTTGCTTTTTTCCTTTCCTTTTTTAATTTAATTTATTCATTACAGGCTTCTACGTGTATATTACCAAACCGCCCAACTTTACAACCTACAAATGATGACTCCGAGTTTACAACAGTTAACTGCACTTTTTCTGCAAATGCAGAAAGGGGATCTGTAGAAAAATAATAATTGTCTTCATAAAAGCAAACTGTTCAATATAAAGGCACAAACTCTTCCTTGCCAGAATATAAGTTCATTACAAATTTTAAACAACATCACTGTCTTGAAATAGTGTTGTTAGAATCAAACATTATGGAGCTAAGACCCAAATAATTTAATATGACCTTTAAATAAACATGATTATTGTTGTAGCAGGATGATGTAAACTGAAGCCTCAGTTAATTAGCAGCAGTATTACAAAGCCCCAGTACTAAATAATGTGGTAAAAAAATTTGCGCCTTGGAGTAACAGCCACACATTTCTTTCTTTGTACTTTATCTGTGCAATATCCCTTCTTCCCTCAGCCAGTAGAAAAGGACAAGCAAATCCATCACACTTTTCCACCACTTTGTCACAGAATCACAGACTATGCTGAGTTGGAAGGGACCCATAAGGATCATCCAGTCCAACCCTGGCCCTGCACAGGCCCATCCCTAAGAGTCCCACCCTGTGCCCCAGAGGATCAGCCAAGCCCTCCTGGAGCTCTGGCAGCCTTGGGGCTGTGCTCACTGCCCTGGGGAGCCTGGTCAGTGCCAACCACCCTCTGGGGGAAGAAGCTTTTCCTGAGATCCACCCTGACCCTGCCCTGACACAGCTCCAGCCATTCCCTGGGTTCTGCTCCTGGTCAGTTCAACTCTTGCTACCATTAAATGGAAGGATTATCTCTGGTTTTATTATGAACAAAGCACCTAAACAAGGTACACTTCATAGAGTTGTGGAAGGGTTTGGGTTGGAAGGGTCCTTAAAGACCATCTAGTAGCAACCCGCTGCCATGGAGAGAGGAAGAATCAAAAGGAACCAAGTTCTCAAAGTTAGTTTTAGTATATCTACAATCAAGTTTTACTATTGCAACCATATTTAATGTCTATTGCCTGTTCAAAGCAATCTAAGGTCCTTCTGACTGGTGTTAGTGCTGTCCCATTGACTGTCAGGGGATCAAATACTGCCAACTTTTCTCAAGAGTTTTTATTAGCACTGAAAATTGCTTACAGGAGTGACATGAGGATAGAGGAATTATTCTACATGTCAGAGTTACATTAGAAGTTCCACAGCTTAACAGCTAAAACAAAGCTACATCCTAAACACTTTGATCAGTTTTATGGACAAGAACATGTAAGTTGATAAGTGCAGGACACAGGAAATGAATGGGATTAAAGTTGTTTGAGGATTATGTGGTATAAATGAGCATTTTAGTATGTCAGTGATTCTGTCTACATTTCATCTTTTTATATATTGAAATAATTATCATAGAATGGTTTGGTTTGGAAGGGACCTTAAAGCCCCTCTCTTTCCACCCACTGCCATGGTAAGGGACACCTTCCACTAGCCCAGGTTGCTCCAAGTCCCGTACAACCTGGCCTTGGACACTCCCACGGATGGGGCGGCCACACCTATACCTGGAAAAACGCACGGGAAGGCCACCACTGTTTCTGAGCTATAGAAATGTTATAACAAGCCTAAGTTTTTACTCTCACAGACATTTACACCAACAGGTTGTCCCATAAGACCTGCAAGACCATCTGGTTTTGAGCGCAAATTCCATTGTCTTAGCCTGTATATCATTGGTATCTGGATAGAACCCAGTTATAATCTGCATTCTTCCCAAAAATGAATGATCTCAAAAGCTTATTATTTCAAAAAGGAAAACAAACAACCCCTGAATGACTTTGAGACAATTGAACTATGGGAAAAGAAACCAACTTTCAGATGTAGTCATCAGTTTTCCCAACCCATTTTTCATACTGTATTTCACAAAGTAATACAATAGTTTTAAAGATTAAAAGAAGGAGAAATATTCTTCTCAGACTAGTGATACTTGCTAGAGAAACCCGATTAAAAAGACTGGATATTTGTGTTTGGTCAAAATGAGACAAATTAAAAGGCAATAGTAACAATGTAATTTTTCCCAGCCCTTGCTATTCTCTTAAAATTGAACTGGAAGGTCAGTGATGAAAGGTGTCTAAAAAATTCATGAACTAAGTGGAAAGTGTCCTTGCAGTGAAACCCTTGAGAAGTCAAGAAGCAGGGAAAGCGAATTAACTCAAGAGCCCTTTCTTTGGGCTGGCTCTTACTTGATTTCTTGAGGTTTCAAATTAGACCAAGGTCATATAGATCAAGAATTTCCCTGCTGATACAAAACTCTACCAGGCTGTTTTTCCATGTGTTTTTTCATACCAAATACTAAGGATAGATAAATGATTACCTAAACTAAATATTACCTAAATATTACCTAAGCTAAATGATTACCTCAACTAAATATCAGTGGCCTCCTGAATCCTGTCACCACATCCCAGTTGAGGTTAGAGCACCCTAAAATGTCCCAGGCAGTGCTTAATAATGAGATCTTGGGCATTCATGCTTGAAATTGTGGGTCATTTTTGATTAAACATCTTGCAGAGGAAATAAGGCCTGGCATTTTCAGAGAGAGTTTGTGGTGTAATACAAAAGCGGATGAAAAATAAACTTGCTAGAGGTGATATATATAACTAAGAGGAAGCAACAAGGGAAAACTAGTTCAGCTAAACTGAGACTTCACCGACTACTGTTCAAATTTCACAAAGAACACTCCTCCCACAGAGTTGAGCTAAATCTCTTGTAGAATGCTAGTTTAGCTTAAGTTTCCAGGTTCAGTTTAGGGCTAGAAAGAGACTTCTTTATTATTTGTTTCTGGAGCTACTACAAGGAGCACATTTAAAAATACAGGAATTTTAAAGTTGTATACGTTGTATGTGCGCAGAAGTCCTGAGGATTTTTTGTGGGCAGAGTTGGTTCTTCAGCTTTCTGGTCTTTTCTTTACCAGAAATACTTTAAGAGGAGAAAAGCTGTTATGATTATATCAGATATCAGATACCAAATATCAGATGCTTTTCAGTCTCTTTTCCTGACATTATTCATAATTGCTGAATGACCCAAACAAATTAATGCATTTCTTGGAGTAAAATATTTATTTTCTTCTATCTTCTCACAACCCTGTTGAGAAAATATTTTTTTTGTTCCTTATCATCACTTTGTGTTCATAAAATGTCAACCACAGTTAGAACTAGTAGGCACCACAGTAGTACAGACCAAAACCAGACATATCCTCTGAGATAACACAATATTCATAGTATGAAGGAGAACAAGGAGTTTTGTCTGAGAAACAAACACGAAAGTTCAGCATCTAATATCAATAGTGACCAAAAGGTTGGCACAATTTTCTGCCATAATGCAGCTCACAGATCATGGAAGATCAACAGATAATCATTCATCGTGGCTGGGCTTCGTGAACCAAGATTTGGGAAGGGCTCTACCCACTCTTGCTACAAGCGCGCTGATGGCTGAAAAGGCCAATGTGAGATAGACAAGTCCGGTTGCAGAAGGCACAGCAGAAAG
>JAWWLV010000021.1:265795-277165 GCA_035041135.1 Platyrinchus mystaceus | reverse complement strand
ATGGCCTTAGGGGCTGACGAGCTCCATCTACCCGGGGGACCCTGAAGCAGGACTGGGATTTGAACCTGCGGCCTTGGTGCTGAGAGACCAGCATCTTAACCGCTAGGCCACCAGGGGTCCCCATCTAATTACTTACTTACTTTATATCAATATATACTTATATATTATATAGTGTATATATATAAAATATACCATATGTAGACTCTGCTGAGTGATGCAGCAAATCCCACGCAGAGTAACACAGAACGGTATCCAATCTTCTCACACTTTCACCCATAATTTATACAAACTAATCTGGTTCCTAAAATGTAATGGAAAGCTCAGAGGAGAAGCCAGAGGATTGGTCTGTGATAGTGAGATTTAAGAAGCAGAAAATAAGAAAGGAAAGGTGAAAAGAAAACCACCAAAGCAAGTGAGTATTGTACATACAGCTCCCAGCATCCTGCTGGGATAGCTAGTGGAATTTCAAATTTGTGTTCATGGAGAGAATAGGTGAGAGAAGTTGGGACAGGTGTCTGGGAAGACATTTTTCTGTCTCAAAGACATAAACCAATTTCTCTCAATAGAATGTTGTTCTTATTCTGAGCTATAAATGTTAGGGGAATCTAAACAGAATAGTATCCTGGAATGTTTCAGAGGCAGGAAATGAACTAGGATGAAGCTGCTGAATCTAAGGAAAAGCTATATTCAGTGCCAGCTAGTGAAATGCCATTAATAAAAAATAACAAGAGCGATCAGAACCAATGACACTCAAAACCTTCCTTAAATCTCTATATTTACATGGAACCTGCCCTTAAATTACTTCAGGGTCATACATCTTACAGTGGTAAATCTGATGCCAACTGCTTTGTTTAAAATAAACAAACAACCCCTCCCCACCTATCTTTAAAACAATATGAATGCAATATTTTTATTTACAGTAATAAATGTGGAATCTTTTTCCATTTACCAACTCTTCCTGGTACTATTCTATTTAAGCCATTAAAAATTATTAGACACTTAAAGTTATGTAAAATTTTAATTAACAAAAACTGTTGGGGGTTTTTTTGCAAGAACTTTTTTTTCCCCAGAAATGGTGGTTTTTACATGCTTTCTGTGCAGCCTGGAAAAAACACAAATGATTTTTCTCATTACTGCAAAATATTATTAATTATTATCCTCCATCGTAGCCTTTCTTCTCTTTTATTCTAAACAATTCAAATTGAAAACTGCAAAAAAAGGTGGAAAAATTCTGCCAACCTGGATTACATCAATGTTTTGTGGGAAAATAAAAGCAGTAAATGATGCATTTCAACAAAAAATGGAGCATAAATGATACTATATGATATAAACTATTATATTTCTCTCTCTAACCCCATACAAATATTTCACTGAAATTTCTGTTCTCTCTTTTGTCACCCTCTCTTTTATCACCATCAGTCTTATTGAGTGCATTGTACTTTTGTGATATAACCATCCCCCTTTGGGAAAAAAAAATCCAATTCCTATGGCTATTTATAACATTGATTTGTTACTATATTTTGCCCTGGATTATTGAAACCAATAAAAAAAAAAAAAAAAAGGTAAGCAACTACACTTTTTTGATTAATCTTCCTGATACATTTTAACATGATACTAAAATGATGGAATTTGCAAAATAGTGAGAAAAAAGGGAATGCTTTCTGTATTAAGCTGACTCCTTTTTGGCTACCCTAATTTCAATCTATCTATCTATTTATCTATCCTCATATATTTTGATATCGTAATTATGTCTACTGCATTGGTTTCCACACCGTGGCTGCACATACAAGCAACTCTAATCCATTTCAGAGCAAAACTGAAGTTTTTTACCCAATGTTGAACGTTAAAACACAGTCAGATGAAAGGTGGAACCCCCCATTAACCACTACAAACTGTTCCACAAAAAAGGACCTGATTAAATCTTAGTTGACTCAGCAACGATATACAGTGTCTTACATCTGATTTTAATCACTCATTGCAAATGATGACGCTGTCTCAGTTTCGTGAGACACAAGTGCTTTGCTAAGGATGAGTTATGAGGAAGACCCAAACTCCTCCCTCTAAGCAATTGTAAATCCAAAATTAAGAGGCTCCAATTGAGAAAAAATGTGGAAAAAAGGAAAAAATAACTGCCCTTTATTACAGGATATATGTGTGTGTGCAGAACAATGAAACAAACAAACAATAATCCTATACCCAAAAATAATCCCCTTTAAAACAAGCAAATAAACAAATAAACAACAAAAGGAAAACAATTTGGTTTGTTCCCTTTGGTGCAATTCTAACCATAGTCAGCAGGGGGCACTGTTGGATCACTGGAGATGCAGAGTTTGTAGTGTCCTGTGCCAGCCAGCAGGGGGTGCTGTTGGATCACTGGTGATTGCCACATGAGGGTCTCCCCGGGTGTGCTGGAGAAGCTGAAAATGGAGGTCTTCTTCCCCCCCTTCCCAGCAGGAAAGGGGAGATAGAGGAGGGAAAGAAAAAAATCAGAACAAAAAAAAAGTCCTTCCCAGCAGAAAATTCACTCAGTCCTTCTCATTGAATCGTGCAGAGCAGACCCCCCTCTCCTCTGATGTGCACAAGAACTGCCACCCAGAACCCCGTCCCCGTTCCAGCAGCCACCGAATTCTCCACTGCTCCGGCAGCAGCCAAAAAGCTCCTCCCCCTGCTTCCCAGGAGATGAGAGGAAAAAAGCAAAAACCAAGGTCTTACCCTCCCCCCCAAGATAAGATCTTGAAAGCCATCAACGAGGAATGTGGTCTTACCAGCCAGATCTTTTGTGTTAACTGTCCAAGCCACAGTCAATATGTCCATTCAACATCCCTTTCACACAATGGGCGGGGGAAGCGAAAAATTCCTGCTTATTTTTTTAAGAGCCAGCAAAACCATGACAGATGCAAACAAACAACTTCCCAATGGCATCCGTTATTCCTGCTTCATTCCAGTTCTTCTTGGGAGTGTCATCCTGCTGAATGGCTGGAATAAAAAAACTGTAAAAAGTTTATTTGAAAAGATGGCGCACCAGCTCCCTTGGCAGCTGGGAGAATCCAGGCACTTGTAAAGTGAAATAGGAGTTCTCATATTTGCACATGTTCAGTTACAAGCTCAGGCTAGAGTTTTAAGCTGTATATATTGGTTTGATGTATTAGGGCTGCTTAGCCCTTGGGGGATCGGCCTCTCCTCCCACATTGGTGTCATGAAGCGGGTTGAAAGCAATGGTACAATGGGATGGTCTGAGAGCAAAGTCTTTCTCCACTGACTCTTGGAAACTTAAGAGACAAAACTGCAGCAGCTGAAGTTGAGTGAGTGCAGCTAGCTGAAACAAAAATTAAAGAAACAATCAGCTGAAATAGATGTTCAACAGCATGAGTTTGCTGGCCAGCAGAGAGACAGAAAATGAACTATGAAAGGATCACGTGTAAGGGTGCAAACATTTGATCATGATCAGGATTTTTTATGGAAGGTATTGCAACTGTGTCACAACCCATCACTTATTTGTCTGCTCTCTTCTCGTACTGAGAGTAAACAGAAAAAAATGTCTTGTGGGCAGCACTCGATGACAAAACCAACCACCCCATCCAGATTGGACACATCAAACAAATTAAATAGGGAGAGCATACTTTTTTCATCAGGAAGATGTAGAAGAACATATTGGAGGAAACATTTCTCAAGGAAGAAATCATTTATTCATTTTTGCTAGTGTTCCTCTTATCTGAGTTTATTACTTTTTTTTAATCTGGAATAGTGATTATATATAAAGCCTTTGTAAATGTATAAATCCTTTTTGATAGTAATACTTATGACATGGAAACAAGTGACATGGAAAGGCACAGCAAAATCAGAGCTGTTAAAAAAAAAAGAAGCGTCTTAGAGGATGTTCAAAATGCCCTAAAATTGTTGATTTATAGTATTTCCACTTTTTGTTAATTTTGAGCCTTCATTGATGTTGCATCAATTTTAGTGGAAACAGAATCATGATCCATAGGGAAATTTAGATACACCTTCAGTAAGACTTCAGTAGTATTGATTCTGAACCCAACAATGTGTTAAAAGGTTAAGCCATGTTGCAAGAGATTATTTACCTTCTACATCAATGTATTAAGGTTTTACATTTCATTTTATCAACATATCATCAGCACTATGTTATCACTGTATTATTCAGTCACCCAGTTTGACTTGATCCTTTGGGAAATCATGCTATTCTGTGAGGGTTTCTTTAGTCTAAGGAATTTTGTGTTATCAGCAACATTTCACCAACCCATCCACCAAATCAATAATAAATATACTGCAGAATGTCAGGCCTGATGTTGTTACCTCGGGCAGCTGCTACTAACTGCTTCCCACTCACAGAAATTTATCTGCAGTTTCCAGGAGAGTGTGTCTTTTAAAGCAGGTCGCCTGCCTGGTGTGTCATATTGAGATAACTCAATGCAAGTCACATAATTACATCATGTAACTTTATATCATTGGACATGGCTGAGGCAACCTAACATAAAATATCACAGTTTAAAGCATCAGCTGGAAAATTTAAACATTGCTTTTTCTTTTTTCCGCAAAAGGAATGGGAGTGAAAAAAGTCCCCACAATATTTTTTTTCAACACTAGTCTTTGAAGGGAAAAAAATATATAACTTGTCTAAAGTATTGATTTTTATATATGTAACTAACACACTGATTTGACAGTGTCTTTGCTAAAACCTGAATCTAAGAGCTTCTTGGGAAATGGCCTGTTGTCATGATCAGAATCAGACCTCAAAAACCTGTCAGGACATTTTAAAAGACAAGATGTGCACGGCTACATCTGATTAAACCTGGGTACGTGCTGCTCTACCTATGTACAAGGCTGCTGCACCTATGTACAAGGCTGCTGCCTTCTATTCTAGTATATATGCAGTTCCCTGTGCAATTAATTTCTTAAGAAATGAGTTAAAACAGATTTCAGTGCTAAAGAAACAGACGTTTTGGTTGCTACATTGACTTGTATCATGATAAAATCATTAATGATATCCTGATGCAATGAATGTCATGTAATTCTCTTGACTGTAGTTTCCTCTCTATCTAAAGGATAAGAACTACAGGATAGATTTTTATATATTAACGACCCATTTACAGTTCTACTCTTTACAGTCTTTTTAGTTTGCTGAACTACAAGGTTATCCTTGTGTTAAGTTTTCAGAAGATGCAAAAAAATAAGCTAATTTATTTTCAGCTATTTACAGAACAATGAATTCAGCATTTGGATGAGAAACTAATTTAATGGAGGCAAGGAATATTGTCACTGCAGAGGAAGGTGACACAGAAGTGAAGCTGAGATTGATATAAGTTGAAACAAGGAAATGTGACTCCAAAGAGAGTTTATAATAATAACCACATGAGCCATGAGCTGCCATGGACATTCCCACATGGGCAGCTGGCAAATGGGGTTGACTGCTACAGTTAGTTGTCAAGGCACGTTAATGTGGGTTATCAGAACTGACAAGGAACACCAAGAGCAAGAGGAGAATCAAGACAAAGTATGTTTATAGTACACGTAGAGGTGTATCCAGACAAGGACACCAGGGAAAAAGTGAATAAGAAGAGCTCTAGGACCCAAAAGCTCTGTTTAAAACTGAAGGGAACAGACTGACTTGTTTGGTCTATGACTTCATGTTGGTTGTAGCAATGCAAGGAGCTCTCTAATTAGTTTGAAAATAATACCTTTGCTTCTTTTGTATCTTAGACTTTGATTTCAAAAATAACACGTTAAAATATTATTAGACCTCATCAATATTATATTTCTTGAATATAGATAAATGAAAGGCAAACAGAGTCTTCAAATCAGGCCTGTTGAGCCTTAAGCAGGGACAGCTGAGAGGGGCCCTCCCCAGTGTGTGTCAGGGGCTGCAGGGAGGGGGCAGAGGATGCACCAGGCTCTGCTCGGGGGGGCCCAGCAATGGCACAAGAGCAACAGGCAGGAACTGATGCCCAGCAAGTTCCAGCTGGACATGAGGAGGAACTTCTTTGCTCTGCAGTGACCCAGCACTGACCAGGCTGCCCAGGGAAGGTGTGGAGTCTCCTCACTGGAGATATTGCAGAACCCTCTGGACACAACCCTTTGCCATGTGCTCTGGGATGGCCCCGCTGGAGCAGGGAGGTGGGACCAGATGAGCCACTGTGTTTCCTTCCAAGTAGATCCATTCTGAGGTTCTGTGATCAATGTGCAATCTACTCCTGTTTTGATTAGGGAATGGCAAGTGGAGGTGAGTAGAGGAGGCCACATGACAGGATCAGAAAGTCAATCTGCAGGCATAGGAAAGAAATCTGATGGTTGTGTGAAAATAGGAGGGTGGATGACAAGAATGAACCAAGTTCCAGCAAAACAGGGCCACCAGCCACTGACATTTAGATGCACCTGAGCCTCTACTGAGTAAAGCTGGAATCTGTAACCTTGATTTGTACCCAATTTCCAGGAGCAAAAAGCAAGTTTTAAAGACTGGAGCTTGGATGCAAGGACACCATATTACATTTTTCTCCAGGGAAGAAGTGAATTACCCCTGAGATGCATGGGCAAGTAGATAAAGATCCTGAAATGGCACAGAAAACCTGTCAGGCACAAACAGTACCCTTTTTGTACCTTTTGACAGCCAAGAAATGTGCATCTGAACAATATTTGTATTCCAATAAAATATGATTTTTGGATCCAACATATTCTGGATTTACTGGGAGGCAAGACAGTATGTCTCTACAGGTGAAAATGGAGTCACTCTGAACAACAGCTCAGAGATTAATAGCCAAATAATTGATCCAGCATCTACCTGATTCTTATGGCAGTAGCAATAATTGTTACATAATTGTTGATGTTCCAGATTGCAAACATCTAAAATGCCAAATTACGGAATCACAAAGCAGTTTGGGTTGGAAGGGAAATTTAAGATCATCCAGTACCAGGGACATCCTCCACTAGCCCAGGTTGCTCTAAACCCCCTCCAACCTGGCCTTGGACACTTCCAGGGATGGGACAGCCACAGCTTCTCTGGGTAACCTGAGCCAGGGCCTCCCCACCCTCACAGCCAAGAATTCCTTCCCAGTATCCCATCTAACCCTGCCCTCTGGCAGTGGGAAGCCATTCCCCGCTGTCCTGTCATTCCATCCCTTCTCAATAGTCTCTCTCCATCTTTCCTGCAGGCCCCTTCAGGCACTGCAAGGCCACAATCAGGTCACCCCAAAGCTTCTCTTCTCCAGGATGAACAATCCCAACTCTCTCCCCTTTCCTCCCAGCAGACCTGCTCCATTCCTCTGATCCTCTTGGTGCCTCGTCTGGACTCTCTCCAACAGGTCCATGTCCTTGCTGTGCTGTTCCCAGGGCTGGAGGCAGCTCTGCAGGGGGGTCTGACCTGAGGGGGCAGTGGGGCAGAATCACCTCCTTGTTCTACTTTTTTTCTATCAGGCCTCCAGACAGCTGTGGAAGCTGCAAAAGCATTTTTCCCAGAGATATAACCAGAAATTACTATGGCCCCAGAAAATACCTGGGTAGCAGTTGCAAAGGTAGAAAGTGATAATATGTACCTTCTATAATGTGGGACTAATTAATGAATTATTGGGTGCATTATTGGGTGCACAGACGGGAAAGATTATTGTCAAAGTCAGCAGGGACTGAAGCCGTTTAAAAATCACTCACGCTTGATGTGTTCAATCTGACTCCAAGTTTGAGGTCAGGCGTGGCTTTGCAGTGAGGAAAGGAACTTGCTGCAGAAATAGAACTTCTTGTCTGTGCATCCACAGAAATGATTTTGGGATAAACCTGCCTGTTCATCTGCATGACTGGACATTATAACTGTCACACACATGATTCTATTCTACATTGTAGGGTTTTTTCCAAATGTCAAAAATGTTTTGGAAAGAAGAGATCTTGCTAGTAAATACTTCAGCAGGGTAGACACATGGTGGCAGAGTTGAAAGAGTAAAATGATTTAGTTTGCTTTCTCTCAGTTTCATTAAAAAATGTTAAAGAAATTCAGAGGTCACGTTCCTTGAATCATTCTGCAAATCTAAATTGAAAATTACTTATTTACTATGAAATAAATACATACCAAAGGATTTTTTCAAGAGAATGAAAAACCTGTCATCGCAATACATTATTTTCAGAGTATAAAATAGTTTTCATTAATTCACAAAGCATTTCACATTGCATTCTGACAATAAATGTTATATTAAATTAAATAGTTTGTGTTCACAGCTATAATCCATGTTTGAATTATTTTCCATGCAAGCTGTTATGTTTTGCAAAAAGAAAGCAAACTTGAAATATCTTTAACAACCACAGGCTTAAATTTGTGTGCTTCTTTATTTATATAGGGAAGCGCAGAAGCTGTAGTTAGAAAGAACCATTGAAAACAATGTTTTCTAGGTTTAAGACCTTTTCCAGCCTTCCTTTTGTACACTTTAAACAAATTTTTTGTTAATAATCCAGATGTGTTATAGTCAATGTTCACTCCCTTGATAGGAGGCAACAAGCAAAACAGGTTCATAGCTGAGCCTCACCTCTTTCTTGGGGCATATATTTTTCATTTGCTCTTTGGAATAATCCCTTTCATGTAAAAGGATATTTCTTTCATGGAGGATCAACCATCATCATGTCAAGGACATGAAAGTTTGTTGTGACAAGGTTTTCAAACCCCTGTGATAGGTAGCAAACCTTCGAGGGGCTACAGTGATGTCTTGACTGTACAATTTTTTTCTTTAGTTCTGACAGGAGTGTACAAATAAGTATTGCAGCCTCATTTTTCTCTGTTTCAAAAAGGTCGATTTTTCCTTTTTTATTTCTGAATACAAAAAACCTGTTTGTCATAAAAAATTTAAAGACCTTCTGTTTTTGTCAGTTGAGGAAGAAAATGAAAAGAAATGCTTTTGTGGCAACCTTGTGTAGTAAGAGTCTTCCAGTTAAGAAGCTACCAAAATAAGTGAGATTAAAGCAGATGCATCTTGACACAACTTGTCATTAAAAATATATGTGGACAATAGGAGCACACATCAGAACACTAACAGGTTTGATACATGCAACTTCTTAAAGAAGTCCCAGAACACTTGCCAAATATTCATTTAATCTTTCTTTTGATTCCATTTAAAAGACTTCTTTATTGTTTTGGGAAAAAAAAAAAAAAAAGGGAGACAATAAAACTTTGCTTTAGAAAAAGACTTCAGAAACTTGAGAAGATTTGACTAGTTATGGTGCAATAAGAAAAGGAAAGAGGAATGAGCCAAATAGGTCTCTGGTACTGGAGGGCTGGACACTTATTTCTAAATTATGCTGAGCTGAATCAGGCACAGATTTAACCTGAAGCTTTCTCATGCTTAGAAAACACAGAATAATGCAAAACAAACTTTAATGAAATATGGAATAAAATGGAAATCATCGGAAGTTTCTAGGAGCAACAAGATAGTCCATTAGCTGGGCTCCAAATGTGCTCTGGGACATGCTGCAAGCTCGTTAGGCACAGTCAGGATCAAGGAACCATCAACTGAGATCAGCAGAGCTGAAAATTCCCAATTTGCAACAGCTCAGTTACTGGATCTTCTCCTAAGAAGGCAGGAAGATGGCTGGGAAGAAAAGTGTATCGGAATACTACAGAGACATTTCATGCTCTGACACTTTTTATTTCGAAGTACAAATTTTGGATTAAATAGCATTATTTTTACTGTGTTACCCTGTATTTATACCAATAAGAGTGTTTATAAAACAGTGTGGTTTCTGGATTTGTTAATTGTTCTAGAATCACTAAGTCTCATTTTTCTTACTAGGCTGATTTTTTGAGGTCACCTCATGGAAAGCCGTTGTTGAGACTATAACATACCACACTCATCTGAACAGTGACTATGTTGAAAGTGACATATTTATTTATTTTAAATATTTATTTTAAATAAAACTGCTCTCTCAGAGCCTTAAAAATCAAATCTAAATATCTCAGTGACTATGATAGTTTTTATTGCCTTTCACTCCAAGAAAGGCAGCAGAATTCATGGAGAGGTCAGGGAGAGAATTTATGTATCATGAGCAGGAATATTCCAGCTCTAAGTTATAAGAAAACTGCTTGAAAAAATTAAAATCAAAGGTACCAAGAGGAAAAATTCCATAACATTACTATAATGACACAAAGATCCTTTTTAGTGAAGTAACTCATAGTCAGTAGAGGAAACACAAGAAAGAATCTTAATAGGCATTTGTATTTTCCTAATGGCATTCTATATTTGCTAACATAAGATAAACATGATTATCATACAGTGTAACTTTTGTTATCAAGCATTATCAAATTGGTGACTCATTTTTAACGTAAATAAGTATTATTAGTTTTAAATATGAAAGCTTTACATAACTAATGGAATGACTGTGAAAACATTGTCTTGGGGCAGTTAAAAGCTATGTTACATTTAGCAAAACTGTGAACATGAATATTTAATCTTGAGCAACAGAAAGAATAACCAACTTCTTATGAATATAAAATAATAAAGAAAATATTGAAGAACATTCATAATCAATAATCATTCTGGGATCAATTTGTGTAAAACTGCCCTTTTCACCTTCTGTTTCCAGTACATTTTTAACCCAATGGATGAAGTTCACTCCATTAATCAACATCAGAGTATTTGGCAAAAGGGAGAGTTCATAAAAATGTATGGCAAAAAAACCTAAGAATTTTATAATGAAGCAGCTTATGGGAAGAAGCAGAAAATGTAAAATAGTTAATTAAATAAAAGTCCTAATCATAAGCTCAAACCTCCTTTCTAACAGCACCTTCAAGGACAAAAGAATCTTTCCTTCATCAAGGTGCAGGAGAGATGGTGAAGAAAAGTATTTCCCCAATATTTTGAATATAAGATGACAAAACACCAGTATTATCACTCACCTTTTTACTCTGCTGAGCTCTATATGGTGTCTTGAACATATATCAATCTGGTGAAGCAGAGCAACATAAAAAACTAGCTCTCATACCCTGAGAAGTAAATGTTTAAGGTGAACTCACACTTAGTGAGTGGGCTCAGACCTACAGATATGAAAAGTGTATTGTGTCCTGAATGCCAACTGACCTTTGGAATATATACACTGACCAACTGTCATGGGTTTGGCCATGAGCTAATTTTTTTTTCATTCCTCCCCCCCACACAATTGCTACGAGTCGAGAGAAAAGTTGATGCAGACAAAAAAGATGTGGGGGGAAAATAATATTAGGATTTATTATTTAACAAATAAAAACTAAAGAGTTACTAATATACAACAATTCTAACTAAGCAAAAAAACTATATATTTGCAGAATTATCCCTCCCCCCTTCTTATCAGTCCAGGAGGAGAAAAATAGTCTCTTTTTTTCACTTCCAAAGCTCCAGGATGACAGCTTCG
>JAWWLV010000021.1:222694-234629 GCA_035041135.1 Platyrinchus mystaceus | reverse complement strand
ATATTATTTCCCCAACATCAGATCTCTTTTGTCTGCATAAACCTTCTCTCAACTTACAGCAATTGGGGGGGGGGGAGTAAAAAAAAATTAGCCCATTAACTAACCCACGACATAGGGTGTGAAAGCTTATAAAGCCCTGAATAGCCTCTTATTCCCCACACTAGAAGAAACACAACTCCTTTAACCTCTCATCATGCATGTGCTCATCGTGTCTTCTCTTTATCCTGTTGTGCATCGCTCATTTCTGCTCCCCTCAACACATGTGCTAGTCCTTCACCTACCTCAGTGCTTTTCTGATGGACTCCTAACAGTTTTCTGTTCTCTCCTAAGTGCTGAGGGTCCCAGCATTGCATTCCAAATTTCAGACACAGCATCACAGATGCCAAGTAGAAGGGAAGAGTCACTTCTTTTTGTAGAATCACCTTGTAACACAGCCCTGTATGGAATTAGCCTGCACAAAGACTCACTGCTGACTCGGAACCACCAAGTTAATCACTGCCATTGATGGACCAAACCAACCAGTCAGTGCTGTTTGAGGACATTCCTCCAGTAAATGTGCGCTGATGGCCCAAAAACCCAACCCTCTGCTGGGCAGATCCCCCAGTGTGGGCAGCAGGGGAGGGGGCAATTCTGCCCCTCTGCCCCCTTAGGTGAGATCTGTTCCAACAGTCCTGTCCTGCAGTATAACAACCATTGCCCCAATTTGGGAAACTTGCCAAAAAAGACTTTTTTTCCTGCCACAAATACTTTGCCACCTGCAGAGCTGCCTCCAGCCCTGGGAGCAGCACAGCAAGGACATGGAGCTGCTGCAGAGAGGCCAGACGAGGCACCAAGATGAGCAGAGGGCCGGAGCAGGTCTGCTGGGAGGAAAGGGGAGAGAGTTGGGATTGTTCATCCTGGAGAAGAGAAGCTTTGGGGTGACCTGATTGTGGCCTTGCAGTGCCTGAAGGGGCCTGCAGGAAAGATGGAGAGAGACTATTGAGAAGGGATGGAGTGACAGGACAGGGGGGAATGGCTTCCCACTGTCAGAGGGCAGGGTTAGATGGGATATGGGGAAGGAATTCCTCCTTGTGAGGCCCTGGTACAGGTTGCCCAGAGAAGTGGCTGCTCCATCCCTGGAAGTGTCCAAGGCCTAGTTGGAGTGGGCTTGGAGCAACCTGGCCTAGTCGAAAGTGTCCCTGCCCATGGCAGGGGGTGGAACTGGATGACCATTAAGGTCCCTTCCAACCCAAACAATTCTATGATTCCATGATTTTATTCCACATACAAGACTTGGTGTTTGTCTTTGTTAAAATTCATGGGGCCTTGAATGAAGGGATTGGGGTGAAGGGAAGAAGCAACATCTGTTCCAACAGTCCTGTCCTGCAGTATATCAACCGTTTCCCCCAGTTTGGGAAACCTGGCTAAAAAGATTTATTTTTTCCTGCCACAAATAATTTCACAATTTCAAAGCCTAAATTACAGTTGCTCCCTTGGCTACTAACAGTCCTAACTTTTGTTTATCCAAACCACCAGGCAGTACATGATCACTTCTGTTCGATTCTTTCTCTATTTGCTAAGAAGCTGATTTATTCCACTGAGGATGGCCAAATCATACCTACAGTAGTATTCAAATTCTTCAACCATATTTGATCCTCAAGGAAAGAACCCACAACTTTTCCTTATTATTAAATGAAAAGAGAAGGTGTTGCATTTATAAATCTTTATTTATGTATTTTGCCAAAAATAATGGTGTCGGTGGTGAAATTCAGTTAAACACTGCTATTTTCATGAACATGGGAGGAATTCCATATTATAAATATTTCTGTGGATTTCTAAAGAAAATAGCTGTAAGCATAGACTTCCTATGACACCCGTCATATCACACATTTGCTAGAGAACTGAGATCTCCTTTAGAGCCTCATTTCCCAATGAGCTCAGAACGTGACCCTATAGGTTTTAACATAAATGACTAGCTAAAGTTTTGGTCATATACATAAGTGATCCTTAATTAATTTTTTAAACTAGGCAGCAGACAAGCGCTCCCGCTCATAATTGTTATTTAATCATCATCCATTACACTTATTGTAAAATGGGAAATACATAGACTGTTTTTGTTTTCTTCTTTTTTTTTTTTAATTTTTATCAGAACTACTTATACCACCAACATTCTCAATTTCTTTGGTGTCCAATTTTCCTTGAATTTGCTACTCCACTTCTGACTCTTGAGTTTCATATGCTAATATGGTACTATAACAATTTTCTATGACAAAAACAGCAGTGTCATTATAAAAATCAATGGACTTGTAAAGATTTTACATAAAACATCTAAATTTCTGTAGTGACAGATTAGAAAGGTACATACCTTTTTCTAGGATAGTAACAAACAACCTGACCACAGTTAGTCCAGGTACTCTTGGGGGTTTCAGGAAGGAGGAGCTAAATCAAGGAAGTTAAGTGTTCCTGTTTACAGACCTAAGTTTTGGGTCTTACATAAGGTTATGATGATCCTGTTCCCCTTTATTTGGTACTTCATGGACACAATTACGTTTTGTCATCCCATTGTCACAGTAGAGCTTACCACATACTCCAGGTTTACTGGTTAACATCTGCTTGCTCATGCTTTATTAGGTGACACAGTATAATAACTAAGATTATGGGCTGTCCATGGACTGTCTCCCAGGGAAGCCAGTTCCTTGGACAGCTTTTCCTTGTGGAGTTACAGAACCCTCCCAGAATACTGCCAAAGAAACTGCCAAAATGTAGTCCATTCCCTCAACTGGGAAGTCTTAATCTCAGTTCATTGCCTAGGCTTGGAACAGCACGTTAAGAAGTTGCTTTTGCTTTGGACCTTCAGGAGATACAACAGCAGTGGTGAACACACAGAGGCCAGAGGTGCCCCTGGATAATGCCCTAAACCCAAAGAGTGTTGCACCCTGCTATGGTGCAGAGACTATGGGCATGATCTGTGGCAGATAAGACACATGCAAAATTCACGTGTGCGACTACTTAAACAATCTGGAATCTGCAGTCAGCATTAGTGCTGACAGCCACCACATGGAGGTGCCCAGGGCATTCTCCACAAAGGTCACTCATAAAGTATATTCCAATTCATTGCTTTTGCTTCTGCCTTTGCCTTCTAGCACAAATTCAATTACTTCTGTTTTGTATGTCAGGATCCTCAGCAGCAGCACCCAGCAGAAAGCAAAACATACTTAGGTGACACTTTCTTAACTGTGGGCAGATCTGATTAATGAGGCAGGGCTGAAATAAACTTTTTCTTCATGTCAAGAGGATTTCCTGAGTAGTGCAGAATTCTCATTCTAATGCTGTTCATTAACATTTTAACCACTGCCAAGCATGCTGAAAGCTAACACACTTCTTAGGCTGTGCTCACCATCCATCCATGTCTTATTATCCCTGTAAATATAATGGGATGTGATTTGATATTAACGAACACAGATTTATCTATTTAGATTGGAAATGCTACTGCCTCTGCAGTACCAGCTATCTGGGAATGTGCACAGCAACTTCAACTGATGCAAATAAGAGGAACATGGATATCTTAAAGATTAACTTCATAACTTAAAAACATGACGTTTGAAAATGCTCAGTGTTTTGATTAATATAGAAAACACTGCTCCTCCCTGAGAGCAATACTACTCACACATACAGCCAGGAAGAATAAACCATCTATCAATATAAATAACTGGTTTAAAAAAAAAGTCCACTCAAAATTATCAGGAAGGGAAACTCTTGAAGCATATTTAATTAGTGGCAATGTGTAAAAGTTCTAAGTGACATCCTGTGGTTTTCCCTACTCCATGGACAGTCCTATGTAGCATCACATTGTTAGACTAGTAGAGCTGTCTTATATTTTTTTAAATATTAATTTTCTGGTTACACATACATATAAAATTCAAACCATAGTAAAAATCTGGCTGTTGAAAGAAGCCAAAGGGAATCGAAGCTCTACATCGAAGCCCTCCATGGAGCTTCCAGTTCACCCTGTCTGAAGGTTCTCTGTACCAAGGCAGACTATTAAACTAATCAGTCTCCACACAGGAAAAGCTTATGTTACAAGTTACCCGGTGAAATTTAAAGTTAAAAAGATTAAAAGTTTGTTTAGTCAAACAGGCACAAAATAAAATTAAAAAAAAAAACAACAATAACCCCCCCCCCAAAAAAAAAAAAAAATTAAAGGGGAAAAGAAAAAGTTCACAGTTCCTACCAGATACAAAGTTTTCATGCCTAATCCTGTACCCATCAGTACAGTTTTGTTTTCCATTATTTTCCTCATTTTTTTGTTACTCACTTACATAAATCAGAACTGTGAATGCCAATGCCCACAATCTGGCATAACATAATTAAATATAATTTTTCCTGATTAGGATCCAAAATACTAGTTGCCTTCTCTATTTTCAAACTGTTCAAGGAAAGCAAATGTGTCTTGGTTCACCCCCTTTCATTTCTCTTTAGACTTTTCCTTTTGACTTAACCTTCCAGGATGAGGTGGATTCAATTAATATACTCACATCTTGTTCCTGATTATCTCTCAAAGATATGAACTTCCTATTCCAAATAGTACTTTCAGGTAAGAGCTTAGGCTGTCAGCATTACCCAAGCCAAGGTAAATTAAAAAACACAAATCTGTTAATACAGTAATAACTACTCCCAAAGTAATTTTATTATGTTAAAACATAGTAAACCAGAACACCGTTATTCCTGAAGGACTGTGTTAGCAAGTTATAGTTCCCAAACAACTTTAAGGTTTGTATATTTTAAAATATATATACATTCTTCAGCATGAAGTTTAAGATTAAAATGCCAAAACACTCAGGAGAAAGATGTAGTGACTTGCTGAGGAGACATCACTTTAGGGTTTTGGTACCATCACTCCTCTAAACTCCAGGTCACACCATCTTTGTCAAAGCTCCATATCATGGATAGATCACGATTACTGCACTATTCATGAATTATATATTAGCACATTCCCTCGGATAAATTACAATTACCTGGAAGTGAGCAGATGGAATGTATTGTCTCAAAACAGAAGTGGTGCAGGTTATAAGACTGGGGGATCCCCACAAGAACATCCCTTTGCGGAAGCTCTGAAAGTACTTTGGAATTCCAACAGCACTAGAAACAGTAAGTGAAGTTGATCTGATTCAGAATGATCAATTGTTTTGTAACTCTGGAAAATTACAAGGAAGTCCTTTATCTTTTTCTAGCTGGAAATTCTTATTTCTTCTATGCAGTTTCAATAAGACATTAGGAAATAAAAGAAAAAATCCTAAAATTTCTGCTAAATATTTCTGATTGTTATATTCTGAAACACATTGTTATAATCATGGATTTTTTAAGCCATATGGGAAAGTGAATTTGAAGACCTACTCGCAGAATAATATTTTATTCATTAATGTAATAAGTTGCATTTTTTCTAATTATTTAAAAGGCTGCCTATAAAGCCTCCTCCAATGTACTTAAAATTATTTTTATAAGCTTAATATAGACTTATGTTAGAGTTTGCATTAACATAGCCAACAAATAATGTGTTTTCCCTTGGAAAATGTTGTTACAATAAGTGTGCTTTATCAATAATGCATCACAAGAACTCCACTGTGTCTTGATTTAAATTCTAAAACTCATTCAATATTGACCAGAACTGGGAGAAAAAAAGAAATATAGATTTGAAGCTGCATATAGATACATTTAAAATAAATTTTAGATCTCTACATATTCAAATTAAATTGTATATAACTATGCATTGTCCTATTCTGAAGAGCAGGTCAGTATTCCTGACTTTAGGAATTGAATGTCTTGAATATTAGGGAGCAGAAATCAAGCAAAAGCATAACCTGAACAATCTCTGATTTTTACAGTGCTATGAACAACTTGCAATTATAACCAGATAAATTATTTATATATTAGGAATCTCATTTAATTTTCATTTCTCCTTTCTTGTGACAAGAAGGGTGAAAATTCAGATTTTTCTGTAGCACAAAGCACATACAAAGTACTTTTTGATACTGCAAGTACATTGTCTGATATGGCTATGGGGTTTTATTTACAGAATTTAACTCTTTCATTTATTCAGAATTTTATTCACCTGTCAGGATGAACATGGTTGTTGCATTTAGGTCAATTATGGTCAAATTTGAATAGGCCATCATTCTTCTCACTAAAACAGATCTCATCAGCATGCTTGGTAAAAGTTTCTCAGTATAGTTTCTCTCAGTACTCTGAAGTTACTTTACTCAAGGCTAAATGCAGAAAATCAGTGAGTTGCCAGAAGGTCACATTTTGCTATTTTGCCTCTTTAACTCTGTGCTTTATCTCTCATTATTTATATAGTTTCCTTGTTTACAGAAAACAGCTATACCCATCCTATTTTGCTGCTGATATTCAGTAAACATTACCTCCAGCTAAAATAGGGTTTTTTTCCTAAAGAGTCTTTTTCAAATACAAACAAGGGGTTTTATTCAGATATGGTAAAAGCAGGGAGGGTGAGGATTAGATTGTGTTCCACACACAAAGCATCCATGTGTGCGTTTGTCAGCCCTTTAAACTGAATATTCAGTGTTTTTACATTATTAGACCCATATCATTGACTTCACGGCACTGTTTGAAGTAAGTGTCTTGGTACTGATTGTTTAAAAAGTCAACACATTGGATCAAGTCCATCTTTAAGTTGTTGTTGTGTTGTTCTATCCCAGAGGAAATGAAAACAGGTGTTTCACAAGAAAGTGCTCTATGTCCTGTATAAACTGATATGGCCTAATTTGTTCTCTATGAATACTCTGCAATATTAACTGGCTAATATTTGGCTTCAAAGGTGAAGATCAATGCCAATTATAGAACATATTTTGGAAGAGGTTTTAAACTTTACAGTGCTGGATAAATGTTAACACCGCTCCCACTCAGTGTTCTCCCTGAGAAATATCTGCATTTTGGTTATAATTACTTCGTTAATACAAATATCAGATCAAAGGATAAAGAAAATTCTCTTTATCCCAAGCTAAAATGCAGTATTAGAACACTGGTGATTAATAACAATTAAGTTACAATCAACAGAAAGAACAACTAAAACATACATGGAAAAAGTTAAAATAAATCCTCATAAAATTTCTTTCCCTTGCTGCTAACACTGTTTTCTCCAAGTTCAGTAGTTTTATAGTAAAAGAAAGAGCTACATAATGTGTAATTATATTTTGTGCATGTGTAACTGATGCACAAAAATGTGATACTTAGTTATATTACATCTTTAGGAGGTATATAATACAATTCACTGAAGCAATTGAAGTTTAAAATGTATATGCAAGGTTTAAGTACTCAAAAGGGAGTCCTAACTGAATCAAACTATGGTGTGAAAATTTAAAGAGTTGCAATTACAGTGCCTTTATGGTACGTGGATAAGCCAGATTCGTGAAACTGAGCCACTGCAGTCATTTTTAGACAGGGCTCAAACACCTTAATGAGTGTTTTGAGGATATAATTTCATGTGCAGCCATTTTCCCTTTTGTTATTTAGTCTTATTAAACATAAAGAAGTCCTGATATCAGTTCTTATGCTGGATTAGCTGTGCCTCTTATATCCTGAGATAATTGCTCAGGTCTTCTGCTCTTTAACTTGGCTCATCTCTCGCCCTCCCAATCCTGCAAAGCCTCTTCAGTGAGCTGATGTTCTGCTCCAAGGATCAATGCAGCCACCCATGTGCTTGTTTACTGTCATGAAATTACTGGTTTTACCCACTTCTGCTTTTTCTCAGCTCCTATTTCAGCCTACGTGGGGTCTAGTCTTCCTCCTAACTGGAGGAACAACATATCTCCACTGTCCAAGAGATTTTAATCTTCGCACAGACAACTTTCACAGGCAGGTAAAACAGAAAAATTAGGTTCTGTCAACCACCACAACCCAACAGTTGGAATTTAACTGTTAAGCTAAACACATCCATGGCTCAGCTGGTCTCCTCCACTGCTTTCAAGTCAAAGAAGAGAAACAGGCGTCTTCTACAACATGATTCATGTCATCCTGTAGTGAGTGTCTGAAGGTGTCTAGGGATAAGAAATCATGCTGCAGAAGTCCCTACCTCTCAACTATAAAAGCAGCCTAAAAGACTAATTCCAATGGCACCTATTTCTCAGGTGACATCTAATTTATGAACATTTCCAGTTACATGAGATTACCCCCAATCCAAAAAATCAAAATCTTCTTGTGATACAGATTAATAATTTCCATGTTCCAGAGAAAGCCATTAGACTGATAACAAGGTGAAGACTGAAGCCCTTTAGTTGTCCGAAGGGGCCTACAAGGAAGCTGGAGATGGACTCTTCATCAAGAACTGGAGTGACAGGACAGGGGGAATGGCTTCCCACTGACAGAGAGTAGAGTTAGATGAGGTTAGGGAGGATATTGGGAAGAAATTCCTCCCTGTGAGGGTAGGGAGGCTCTGGCATGGGTGGCCGAGAGAAGTTGTGGCTGCCCCATCCCTGGAAGTGTCCAAGGCAGGTTGGAGAGGGCTTGGAGCAACCTGGGCTAGTGGAAAGTCCATGGAAGTTAGTGGAAGTTCCAGCCCCAGCCCCAGGAGGGGCTGGAACTGGGTGAGCTTTAAGATCCCTTCCAAGCCAAACCACTCTGTGATTCTATAACAGCTGTACCAAAGAGATCTGTAGCTGTGCAGATCCCTTAATATGTCTTTTCATTACACATATAAATAATCACACTATTTGAGCTCTTTTTTTCTGCCAGTGGCATATACTAATTAATACTGTAAATGTATAAAATCACAGTGATTAAATCAGAAAGATGTTTCTTTACTAGAAAAAAACCCAAACAAAACCAAAGAGAGTCCTCCAGATGTTGGTGCTGTTTGAACACCCAGGAGCACAGCTCATCATCATTAATATTTTCAATGGCTATTACTTTTTTCATGCACAGAACATTATTACAAACAGTTAAGATGCAGTAGTTGAAAGAACCCTTTGAGCATTCTAGGCTACTTAAATCTGATATACTATCATTATTCTTCTGAAGCAATATCATAAGCAGCTCAGTAAGGCACATGTGAAAGAAGTTATTGCACAGGAAAGTTTTGCTCTTTACTGCACTGTCATCAAAAATTATTAGTATACTAAAGGTTCTAATTTGGCAATAAGTTTTCTGCCTTTTTATGTTATGTGATAATTTATAAATTCATGGAGGAATCCGGAAACACAGTAATTAACAACTTTAAGAACTACTAAATGCCAAAGTTGTTTCATGGGCTGACCAAGAACATTTAAAAGTCATGAATTATGTCAGAGAACATATTCCCCAAGATTAAATTATTCCTGAAGGAAAGATTAAAGCAGTTTACAAGCCTATATTTATTACAAACAAATAGTGATTAAAAAACAAGTAACCAGGATAAAAATAAGAATGTGCTGTTACATAGTCAGAAAACTATTTCTAATATATTCCACCCTTGTTGGCTGATATGTAAATTTTATAATAAGTGGCAGTACAAGGGTTGTATTTTTTAATGTGAGAAACAAGAAGCCAACATGCTACATTTTTTGCTGTCTCCTCAGACCATACATGTTAGACCTTCATGTGAAAGAAAAGCAGGGGAAAAGAAAGGGAAAAGAAGAAAGAAGGGGGAAAAAAGAATGGGTAAATAGAAGCTTCATGTTTCCCATTTTCCCCTGGAGCCATTCAGATCCCTCCTGGAACAAACATCAAGTTCTTTGACCAAATCCAGCAGCAGCTTAATACAACTAATGAGTTCCAAGATCATGGGTAACTAATGGGTCTGTCAATCAGAGGTGTAATAACTCATCCAGAAAACACACAAAACATTCAATATAAGAAAGAAGCACAGATGCAAGATTATGAGGGACCAAAACTCTTTCATCTTTGTTCTCTACACAAATCTAATTATTGTCTTCTTCCAGGTGTTCCTTTGGCTGACTTGACTTTAACAAATCACTTCACTCTGTTAGTAGATGCTCACATGAATAAAAATCTCTGCTTTACTCAAGCAGACTCTTATTTGAGCAATGATAAATATTTACTGACACAGGATGGTGTGCAGTACTTACCAGTGAACACTGATTTGTTTCACACATGATCACCATTTTCTCTGTTCTGCTTGTTAGTTGAGAAACCAAGAAAACCATGTTGAAAAGAAAATGTTTTCTTTCTTAAGCTGGCTGATCATTCTTGAATAGATAAAATAGTAAATGAAGAGTTAATAGTATTATGCACAATGACAGTCTTTAAAAAAATAAAAATGTACAAACCCCCACATTTTACTTGAGACTTGCCAGGAATAAGTTACACTGGGGAGGAGAGGGAGGGAGGGTTGCCAATGAAGTGATTCAGCACAAACAAAGAAAGAGAGCAATTCACACCTTTTTTCCTGATTTCCACCGGTGAATTTATCTTGGTCTGCATCCCCTTTGTGCAGAATACTAAAGGCCTCCCTGGGAAATACCCCATGAATCTCTCTTGGACAGTGAAGTCCCCATGAATCATACCTGTGAGCAGATACCTTTACAAACATCATGGCCCTGGGGGGGGAGAGCGTATCTAAAAGGAACCTCACTCCCTGTCCCTGGACCACTGCTCCAACACTTGTAATTATTTTAATTAGGCCTTACCTGAGAGAAAATACAGCTTTTATTTCCTCAAATAGCACACAGTGAAACTACAAAAATAGATGACTGCTTATTTCTCCTAAGGAATCTTGCACATTCAGTTTCCTCACCTGTCATCTACTTTGGAATAAAGTTTTTAAAATATCTTTATGCCCTTCTAGTTTAAACCCCCAAATTTCCACTCATTTAATATAAAAGAGTACAATCTGTACTAGTTCAAGAGCTGGTTCATGAAATAATCTCTCACCCTGAGGAGGGAGCTGATCATTCATCAGGAGAGCAAAGCAGACAGCTGGGCTGGGAGATCTGCAGCCATCCAATTCAAGCCTGTTTTGGCATACAATTTTAATCTGCATGTTTGTCCAATACCTTGGATGAACATCATGGCCACCAGTGAGTTTGGAAGGATTACTTACTAATTCTTTCCCTTAAAAGGGTGGAGCAGGGGAACAACTAAGGGAGAACATTTTGCATCCCTGTATTTCTGCTGCATGTTATAAATATTTCAAGGGTTGGCTGTGTTAGAAAGAATCCCTTATCTTTCAAAAATAAATGTACATGAAAATATTTGGTGTTTCTGCACCCTTTTGGAATGAACTTTTAAAGAAGTCTTCCCTCCCCTCTAGTTCAAATACTCAGATTAATACAAGAATTGTAAGACTCCTTTCCACTCAATATGAAAAGGGAAAAATCTTAGAGGTGACCTCCCACATCTAAAAAACTTTCTTGATTGTCATACAGCACTAATAGGCAGTCTATGTTCTTGGCTTCAGGAAGTGCAGAAGTTGAAATCCTGTTTAAAGGATGTAAGATAAGAAGCTGTAGTGGGTTTCTGTGTCTATGTTTTGATAGCAGGGGGGGCTACAGAGGTGGCTTCTGTTACAAGCTGCTGGAAGCT
Organism: Platyrinchus mystaceus; assembly: GCA_035041135.1. NCBI lineage: Eukaryota > Metazoa > Chordata > Aves > Passeriformes > Tyrannidae > Platyrinchus > Platyrinchus mystaceus. The sequence continues at coordinate 223,115 of JAWWLV010000021.1, read as the reverse complement.
TCCCCTGTCCCGTGGAGCCAATGCCAGCTGCTCCAGGACGGACTTCCTGCTGCTGGTCAAGGCCAAGCCCATCAGGAGTGACAGTAATGCCTCTGGGATAACATATTTCAAGTCCAGAAAGCCATTGTGCAGAAAGAATTCCTGCCAGGGAAGAGCAGAATGAGAACATGGGAACAACAAGGTAGACACCAAAGTCAGTGCAGAAGGAGGGGGAGGAGATGCTCCTGGCACTGGAGCTGTGGCCCCGCAGCCCATGGAGGACTATTGGGGTGCAGAGACCCCCCCTGCAGCCCATGGAGGCTCCCATGCTGGAGCAGGTGGATGCAGGAAGGAGGCTGTGACCCCATGGGAGGCCCAGGATGGAGCAGGGTCCTGGCAGGGACCTGCAGCCCGTGGAGAGGGAAGCCCAGGCTGGAGCAGG
>JAWWLV010000021.1:171573-184723 GCA_035041135.1 Platyrinchus mystaceus | reverse complement strand
CACCTAAAAAATCCATTGCGCAGGCTTGAAAGGTAAAAAGACCTTTCCCAAATCTTCGTTCACGAAGACTGGCCACAATACTATATATAATCAATCTGCCTGTGTTTGGTGATGCACAAGGATTTCTCATTTTATGTACTGCAGTTCTCCCTTTCCCTTAAATGATGTCAAGTGAATTAACATCAAGGTTCCTGCCTACTAGTTTGCTCAGACATGTCTTCTTAGATATCTTTTAAACTAGTTCTGACATTTTAATGGGATATAATTATTATAACGAGAAACCCATTATAGAGAAGAGATTGAGGTCATATTAGGAAAATATTTTCCCTGTTAGTTATTGTACCCAATGAGATATGTTGATCTTTTGAAAGAGGCAAAGATTTCTACAAACCAAAATAAATATCAAATATTTATGTGAGTAAAACTAGGTAAATGTAGTGTGGAATCATTTCTGTTTATATACATCTGAGGCAAAACACTTTCTATATATATTCACATTGACTTTGAGAAACACTTAATGCAGTTGTGCAGGTATAAGGTCCTTAGAGGAAAAGCAGAGGAGCTCTGAATTCCCCCTTTAATCTATCCTGTGTTCTATTTTGTACATCTGTCAAGCCACATAACATCTCTTACGTAATACAGGCCTATAGAAAACAGTTTTTATTTCCAGCTGGCACGTTTCTAAACTCAAACACTCAGCCATAATTTAGTTATTTCTTCCCTACATGTGGATTGTTTATTTAGTTTACAGACTTGCACAGAAAATGCAACAGTACACGAAACCATTAGTATTCTGTTGGGAAGATGTGTGTTTTGTGTTGGAGGCAGTTCACATTAAACTCAAGGTCTTAATACTCCTTTGAGGCTTCTGAAGCCCCATGGCAACTCTTGAAAAGACTTTTATTTCTTCAGCATATGTAAATTGGATAGGGTGAAGTCAATGTGATTTAAAGCTAACATCTCTTCAAGAGCTCAGATGAGACAAAGGTTTTATTAAATGAAATAGAGAAGGAAATTGAAGCTCCACATTTCAGTGTAATGTGATCATGAAGATGGAAAATAATATTTAGTGAAATTAAAAGTGCGGGCTTGAAATTTACTCTTAGTCCACATCTGTTCTTTTCATTTAATTTATCTGACATGCCCCACTTCTTTCAGGGGAATTACAGAACAAGATCTATTGGATATAGGGATATTAGCAAGACTGCAGTGGGGTCATACATTGATTTAGACAACAACTTTTTCACTATATTAATTAGGCAGAGATAATAGCAACTTAAAAAAGCAGAGTTAAAGTTTGTATGTTATGCAGATCCTTGTCTATGTTTATAATTAACTGCAATATTTATATTCACAAGGCATATACTGTTATTTGATTGCTCAGAATGGAAAAAATGTAGTTTTAGTCTGAAAAATTGACTTGGCTTCAAATTATTTCTCTTTTAAAAGTGAGTGCATTTAACATTTGCTGAAATGTCTAATTTAAATGGTGCTACATTAGGGCTTAACAAGGTATTACTGTTTGTCAGGAGTTGACCTATGACCTGTACCACGTTATTTGTGTCATAAAATTCTTTCATCCTTTACATTCATTTTGAATTCAGAGTTCAAAATACTGTATTACATGATAAAGTATTTTATTTTTGCAATCTAAAAAATCAAGAGAAGAGGGGAAGAAATAATGCAAAACTTGTTTATAGTTATTTCAGCATTAATAATTTTCATGGGAGAAGGGAACATCAACAGTGCAACCACTACACATGTCGGAAAAGGATCTTTCATGCTTGTGGTTTTTTAGACTGTAAGAGGCACCATCAGGCAGGAAGCACTGAATCAAAGAGGGTTAAGAACTCCCAAGCATACCTGTCTAACCCTCCCAGGCCATTTTTACATGCACATTCCAGCAGTAGATATGGAACATTTTTCAGAGAATATGAGATAACCACGTATAAAAGCTCCTCCTTACACAGAAACTCACACATCTAAGAAGATATCAAATTATGTATCTCAGCACAAAATCCATCAATACAAAAATGCAATTCTGGAGCAGCTGGTTTCATGTTACCCTTTAAAAAGTATGACCTGCAATATTTAATTTATAAGATAGCATTTATTTTATTTTTAAACTGAGCTTTTATTTAAGTAATATATAGTGGAAGTAGGTGCAGAACATTGACATAAAAAAACCCAGGGCCAACTAAAAAACTTACCCACTAAGGGGGACTCTAATTGAAGCATAAGTGCTTTTTTGAGGCACATGAACTACCCACATCATAGTACGATCATATAAATAGCGGAAAATGAGTAATAAAAAATTATTCTGCCTTTACAGGAATCAAATCAAGGCACTTGAATTCTTTGGTCATCCCATTACCTTCTGGTTAGACTTTGAATGGCAAGGCTTGACTTCTACTAGGAATGCTTCAGTGGTAATATTAATTTCTGATTTCCAGTTACCCCATTACTTTTTTCCTTCAGCTCATACCAGACACATGTACCACTTGTACAGATTTAACTTTATTACATCAGTTACTGACAAATCACAGCAGTGATTTATCACAGAAATAAAATTTATCTTTTCAAAACAACCTTTCCTCTCTGACGGGACTGAAGAAAATCACTCACGATTTTTCTTTTCATTCTATTGTTTCTTTTTATTCCCTACATAGCTTTGAGTTAGCTAGAACAAAAGAACTGCACACACCTTTACTGAAAACAACGCTGAACAACAAAGGAAGGACTCTTTGATTCAAGAATGATCTTTCGATAGTGCCTGTGTATTTTTAATTTGGAAACCTGTAATTTTTGACGTAGAAAGGCAAATATGTAAGGTCTAGTGATGCACCTAGTTAACTGTTTTAAATCTAAATGGCCAAATTTGATCACATTTGTCCTACCTAACTTCAGTTATCACTTGATAACATATCATTCACATCAAATGGGGTAACACCACTACTTATAAAAACTCAGTCCATTTAAACGGTGAATGTTCTCTGGAGGTGCCAATACTTCTTTGGTGGCTGCAAAAATATCACAGTTTGAGTAAACTTTTAACTTAAGATTCCCCCTGAGGAGGCTTCAGTAGATGGAATGAACCTGAGCACATTTGTCTTTATTGCTCAGGGCAGAGATGACAAATCACAGAAGAGTGGAGTAAAACCAAACACTGTTTGGAAGAATTTACACAAATATAAAAAAGTTCATTCTGTCTCTTAGCATTCTTGCTTCCCATGGACAAAGAACAATTCCAGATTACTTGCACCAGGTCACATTTCAAATTAATGTTTGTCCCTCATACTTGAATGACACAGGAGGACATAATGCTTGTAACAGTGGGAGAAATCAATTCAATTAGTTAAGGATCTAACATAAGAAGGGTTAGATTTGGCTCCACTCTTCACAACTGGTTTTGCAAATTAGTGTAATCAAGCTCAACAATACTGCTGCTTGTAAAGTACTATGAAAATATAGAATTCTAGAGTGGTTTGGGTTGGAAGAACCTTAAAGCTCTTCTCGTTCCACCCCCTGCCATGGGCAGGGACACCTTCCACTAGCCCAGGTTGCTCCAAGCCCCCTCCAACCTGGACTTGGACACTTTCAGGGATGGGACAGCCACAGCTTCTCTGGACAAATATAGAAAATATACAGAAAAGTTTTGTAAAACAGTCACAGTTTAAATGATGATTCTAAGGCTTCACACAGGTAAGAAGAAATGGAAAAAAATCAAACCCTCTGTCAACACTAGTCCTTAAAAACATAACAAAGTCCTCTACAAAGCTGTACTGTATTATGAAGATTGCAATTTTTTTTAAGTTATGATGATTTATTTAATCTTCCTTAAAGCTTGCAGGTTAGTCACTATTTGAAATGAATGCACGTATATTTTAATTAAGTGCTCTTTAAATTATGGGGCATGAAGCCTCTCCTAGAGCATAGGAATTGCACTTTTTTCTTTTTTTTTTATTTTTTGAATATTTAACAAATGTAGGTTCATTTAAGCACTGTATACAGTTGCTGAATTGTGCAATATTTACAATAAAACAAATTTCAGTTGCAACTCTTTATTCCTATCAAAATCCTCTTATTCCATCCTGCTCCATTTTATTTTGTTGTTTTGGTAAATCATTTCAATGTGTGATGGCTGCAAGTACAAGTATCTGCACTATTTCTCCTTAAAATTTAATGCATTATGGTTGAACACAAGTATCAAGAGTACAAACAGCACAGAGAAATAGCAGCACATTTGAAGACAGTTAAAGAGATTATTTCCTTATTGTGACAGCAAAATGGCTTTGTGCACTGTACATTCATTATCATTCTGGAAGTTCAGAATGACATTTTTCTCCTCCCCAGAGCACACATATTTTACATTGATTTCTGGTTCCCATATCACAACACACTGAATTTCAACACAGTGAAATAAAAAATCAACACTATGCATGTGAGATGATGTGATTTTCTGTGAGCTGCCATATGTTGAGGACTACATGACTATTGCTAAAAGTAAATCTGATCAATCACCTACAGAGATGAGGAGGACTTTGGATAAAACAAACAATCGTCTTCAAAGTACACAGTCCACACCCAATGAATCTTTTACCATTGTTTCTATCGATCAGTTGGCCATTTCATTGTCTGAATACAAATACTGCTTCTTTCCCAGAGCCACAACTCTTAAATATTTGATGTACCAAAAGGAGTTGTCCTGTTAAGTGGGTTCAGGCATGAACTAACAGAATTCTGCTCTACTGTGGAGATCAAAGGGTGATCAAAATCACTTAGTCTGGAAAATCCCTCCAAGATGATGGAGTCCACCCTGTTCCTGATCCCCACCTTGTCCCCCAGCCCAGAGCACTGAGTGCCATGTCCAGTTGTTCCTTGGAACACCTCCAGGGATGGGGACTCCACCACCTCCCTGGGCAGCCCCTTCCAGTGCCACTGACCGCCCTTTCCAGCAAGAAATTCCTCCTCATGTCCAAACTGAGCCTCCCCTGGCACAGCTGGAGGCCGTTCCCTCTCCTCCTGTCCCTTGTTCCCTGGGAGCAGAGCCCGAAAACCCCCTGGCTCTCCCCTCCTGTCAGGGAGTTGCAGAGCCAGAAGGTCATCCCTGAGCCTCCTTTTCTCCAGGCTGAGCCCCCCAGCTCCCTCAGCCGCTCCTGCTGCTCCAGCTCCTTCCCAGCTCCGTGCCCTTCCCTGCACACGCTCCAGCCCCTCAATGTCTCTCTTCCATGAGGGCTCAGAACTGGGCACAGCACTCAGCAGTGCCAGCACAGGGGGTGGTCACTGCCCTGGTCCTGCTGCCACATTATTTTTAATACAAGTCAGGTGCCCTTGGCCTTCTTGCCCACCTGGTCACACCTGGGCTCATGTTCAGCCACTGTTGACAAGCACTCCCAGATCCTTTTCCTACTTTCCAGCCTCTCTGCCCCAGCCTGAAGCTCTGCATGGGATTGTTTTGTCCCAAGGGCAGGACCTGGCACTTGGCCTTGTTGACCCTCACACCGTTGGCCTCAGCCCATTGATCCAGCCTGTCCAAATCCCTCCAGCAGAGCCTTCCTGCCCTCTAGCAGATCAGTACTCCCACCCAAGTACTTCAGGAGTACTTTAGAACACCATGTCATGGAGCGTCAAATAACCAAGGCTGTCTTTTCAGTTCCACTTTTTCACCCGCACTTCCTTCCATTCCCCCATGTCTGGGAACAGCAAGCTGATATCACACATCCAACATCAAGACCAGAATGAGTAGGACATGAAAGATTACCACGAAATTCTCACCATAAAGTCAGTAGTCTAAGCCTTGAGCAAGGCTGGAGTTGAAGTGCTGGTGGTAGATTTATGCCTTCATACAGCTGAAATAATAGTTTTCTGAGGTTGAGAGAAATTAGGGAACTTCATTAAAGCTGCCATCATGAACAAATTTTGTGACAAAGGCTGTGCACTTGATGAATGACACTGTGTGCTTAAGTGCACTGTCTGATTTAGAGTTCAAACCTTTTGTATTATAGTCCATGAAGATAAAATATTTTGTGCCACTGTGTTTTGGGGTCTATATTTTTGACCACATGTTTCATGCCTCATTTGCCACCAAAATAATGAGATTTTAGTCAATGTTCAAAGACCGACTTCACATTTTTCATGGCAAAAACCCAAATGGGTTATTTTTCTACACTAGTGTACTGCTAGTTCAATGAAGCTCTGAAGTATATGTAGACCTTGAGGCAGCCAAAGTGTAAAACATTGACTTCACAACACAGAGAAGACAAGAAGCAAAACCACTGATTAATGACAGGAGCTGTCCATTGGTTCCTAGGATATAGTTTTCCATTTACATTTATTTCCCAAATATAAACACGCACTGATACTAATCTTACCAGAAAACGACTTCTCACATATGCAGATATAAAAATATAGATCACAGACTATTTTTAAAGTATTAAATTAGTTTTCTGTCTCAACTTCAGTTCTGCTTTCCCTAACACAAATGGGAAAATATGGGTTGTGAAACAACCCACAAAGCATTGTATGAAATATTGATGATAATTTCCCTCCTTTTTCATAGAATAAATTATAGCTCAAACTATTGTTTTACTGAGTATTGAAATCAATACTGTGTGTACCCATATGTTCTGTCAAAAGACACAGCAGTCTTTTTATTTTCAAAAATGATAGAGAATTTTCTGACACTTTTACAACGCTTCCCCTGCAAATTCTAGCGTGGTCTTTTACAATCCATGCATACAGTTCTACCACGAAATTCTGAATATAAAGATAAAAAGAAAGCAACACAGTGAAAACCAAACCAAAACAAAGCCATAATTAGAAAACTGGAATGGCCTTTAATAGATGGGGCTTGTCTTTGAGTGGTTAACAAAGATTTTCCCCAGACTATAATCAATAGTACCAAGAGTATAAATTGTTAGTTTTAACAGGAATTGAGTGAAATACTAACTGGAGTACAAATGTTAAAGAACTGGATTAAAAAAAACAGCCTCAACACCATTGTGCTGTAACTAGGCTTACCATTACAGAACAATCTGAATTAAAGCTACACTTCAGCCACTTTGGGCTGTAGCTAGCCAGGAAAAGCACTAGAGATGCAAGAGGTTTATGAGATGCTTCAAAAAAAAAAAAAAAAAAAAAAAAAGTTAAAATAATAACCGTTGATTGCATGAATTGCCATTTTTACATTATAGAATATAAAATAATCTCAGCAAAAAATGTAACTGCCTGGTTTCAAAAGGAAAGTGACTACTGTGGAAGGCTCTAACACTTCAAGAAATGGCTACCAATCACCAATCATTGTTAACAAAGGCTGAATACTGCAAGTTCAAAAAAATTAGCACCCATCAACTGTAAAAAAGGAGTGCATTTAAATTTAAGTGAAGTTTTAATGCAATTCCAGTCTTTGTGCTTCTCAAACCGCATTTCCTTGCCTTAATCTCAAGCATAGATATTGATCATATGACAAAACATTCCTATGACAGAGCTTTTTAAATAATGTAATACATAATAGCTAAACATGACTTTTAATTGTGGAAACACAAACAAAACTATATTGAAAAACTGTAAGAAACTTTTGATACCATGTCAGAGCAGGAAAGCAACTGCATCTGCAAGGTCTTTTAAGAGGGGACACATTCCTGAGTCTGCCATTTGCAAAGCAATTTCACCTCATTCCAGAATTGAGTACGATAAACCCCCTGTATTAGAAGATCTCTACATTTAAAAAGAGTAAAATCCTAACTTCGTCTGAGGACACAACAGGATGACATTGATTTTGGAGGCTAAAATCTAATTCCAGAGCGCTCACCTTCTGCATAGCTGTACCAGAAAAACATGGTATTGCTTTCTCATGACTATTCAGAATGGAAGGGTGTGCAAGACTCCAGGATAAACCAAGAGGGAAAATGAGAATTATCAACCAAACTGGAACCTGAACTACAGATGAACATAGTGGAATTATATTTGTAGCATGACCTGTTCCACATTCTCTCTCTTCCCATCATCTGCACCCTTGCCCCATCTCCCCAGTGCAGCAGTGCACTGCAAGCTGGATATGGCAATGGGATCTTAGAGTGGCTGATGATAACAAAGAACAAGACCATGGAGCTATTTAGCCTCTCCCAGCCATTTTGGCATAACTCATGCCCATCTGTTCCCTTTCATGCTACAGTCCAGAGGGAAGCAGATTGGACCCACTCTGCACTCTTCTTCTGAAACTCATATTCATTATAACCTAATTTTTAAAATTAGAGTCTTGCTGTCAGCAATGCTGCTCAACCAATTTTTCCCTGTCTACAGAAGCAAAAATAAACTTTACAATAGTAGGCTTTGCCCATAAAGGTCATAATGTTAAAGAGACACTGACAAGTGAACCATCTTCTCATCCCTGGAAGCAATCTTGTTTATGTTCCAAGCCTTGGACTGGATCTGGGCATGACTCCCTGACATGTGGTGTGACTGATACTCCTCTGATATTTTTCATCAAAGGCAGAGGAGTGAATGTTTTTTTCTACTGTATCAGAAACTGCTGCTGCTTGTTGCACTAGTTGCCAGATTGCCAGCTCTGCTTCTTCCCGAAGGCCTTCTCTGAGGGAAGCACTGCCTCAAACACTTGGCTATTTCACAATGACTTAGTAAACATAAGTCTTTAATAAGTTTTGCTTTACCAACACCATTAAGAGACTACACAGAAAAATCACTGGATGGAGAAATACTTCTGTTTTCTGCTGCCATTCTTCTTGTGGGTGTGAGTATAGGCCTATTCTTTACATGAATTCCATTCCATTTAATGATAACTTCCTGTATGATTTTGGTGTATAATGTCCCCCCTCCATTTTGTCCCTCAGTCGAGCACACAGCAATGATCTTCGGACATTTTAATTGGCAGTTTTACACCCTTTTTTTTTCAGATGTTTTCTTCTTCTGTTAGACTAGAAAGAAGGTGTTACCATCAGCCATTCTTTTCCTCCCTTGGTTTTGCTCAAGGAAATAATTTATTAATAAAAATGTTGCAAACAGAAAAGAAAATACTCAAATCTGATGACTCCCACTATTTATTGGAACATATCTGAACATAAGTATCTATGATTTCCTTTTACTTTTAGTATTTTCTTCTCTTGTGCAGTGGGAATGTGCTGATTCAGGCACAGGCAATTACCCAATAAAATGGATTTGGTGGTCCTGTGTCAGATCAGTTCAGGTTCTACTATTCTCCTGTGGTACAGACATCTCAAAATGCCAACACCACTTCTTCACTGATTATTCCTATCCATGTCAACATGAAATAAATGAAAGCAAATCACAATGGAAAAGATACAAGACAGACAAGCGTTCACCCTTCTCCTGTTACCTTGAGGGTGTATCAGGTAATATCTGGCTGTGAATGAATAGAATTTACCTCCTGTGCTCATCCCTGTGTCTGACAGGAGAGCTGCAGGACATGAGAACAGTGCATAAATAGGTAACAATAATAAACAGGGAGAAATTCAAGCAGACAGTCAGGAATGCAGCTCATTAGCAAAGCCTCTAAAACTTCCCTATGCAATGCCTCAATCCGACCTACAGCGATGAGACATTTCTCACACTGCTGCACCTTAAGCAACAGCTCTGCTGTTTAATTTCTTTGTGTTGTCCTGACATATTTTCCTAGCTAGATACTTTTTAAGAGGACAGAAAAAGCAAAATATTTAAGAAGTCCAAACTGACACAGTCAAAGAATCCTGCCCTTCGTCTCTTTGTAATGGAACACAAAGGGACTTTAAAAATAGTAGGTCTTTCTCTTTGTGGTTTTTCTTTTTTTCTATGAATTTGACCTCAGGTTCAGAACATGTCTTTATGCCTCCTAGTAACCTTGACTATTATCTAGGAGTATGCAGAATCTTAAACATTTCTCATTCCCTCAAGTAAACTGGAAAACATTGCAGTCTGTTCCATATACATGAAGCAGTATCATCTAGTGCTGATGAATCAGGCACACGCAGACTCACTCTTGCCAAGAGGCAGAAGTAGTTATCACTTCCTTTTCCACTGCTTAGGTAAATTATTTATTACAAGTTCAATTGAATTTTAAAATACAAAAATACATTAGTTGCCTTAAATTTAGATTCTAATTAAATTGGGTTTTCTTCCCCGAATGTTTAAAGTATTTGAAATGTAAGAAATCAAAATGAACGTTGAAGTATTTAAAAATAAAACAGTGAAAAAGCACATGGTTTGTTGCTAGAGTGGAAAGATCCTAATTTACCTCATAAGATCATGCACCATGTGCAATTAGAGCATAGCTTATACATATCCATATTTTGTATTATATAGTATATTTAGTTTCTCAAATAAATGAGAAAAGAGTGTTCAGAGCTCATGCAGAATCCTCCTGCCCAACTGCACTATCAATTTTCTCATCCCTTCTCTTCCACTTCAGGGTTATAAATCTTCGTTTCCCTTTGAAGAAGTTTCATTAATATTTAATTGGAAAACTTCATGAAATGTTAGAAAATATTACACCAAACACAGAGTAATGCCCAAGAGAGTAAACAGCAGGATTTGTGTTATGGAGTTTAGCTATGCATTTGCATTTCATTCTAATATCACTGACCTACTGAAAAAAAATCATTCTCATGCTTGCTGTTAACAGAAAATGTTGTTCTGTCTGAGGAAATTAAAGCCATGAAAAAGATCCATCTAAGTTCCCATTTACTTTGGCCATTTTGGGATGGATGCTTCAAAGGTATGGGCTTGTTTTCAAGGTATTAAAGAAATGTATAATTAAATAAGTAGCTCTTAGCAATTTGGGATACATTTTATTGTGCACAATATTTCCTTTTGATTCAATATCACTTATAATGCCGATGCTCTGTAACTCTGATATTAAAAGGCATTAAGGTACTAAAGATTAAACCCTAGATGGATCTGAAATTATAAAAATGTGACAAATTTTGAAAGAGAAGTACCACTGAAAAAACCAAATAATTGAAAAGAATCACCCTGAGATGAGTAAATTTAAGGTCTATTCTTATGTATACACAGCATCTGATGTATTTAGTTCATTAGTCTAACACATTTATATTAAGTGGGTTAAGAGGCAGAGGGAATATGTTCCATTTCAGACCCTCTGGCTGTGATGACTTAATGGCTGGATCACCATCATGAAGAAGAGTATTCTGAAATGCTCCTACCATCTACACCTCATCTGCATACTACAGTGAAGCTGAAAAAGCTATTTCACATCAGTATCTTTTCAGTTCTAGGACTTCCTGTTAACCTTATTTACCTGTTAGCTGCCTATTGGGATTTAGGTTCTGAAAGAGTGAATGATGAACTAATTAAAGCCTATGGAATGTACATTCTAAGGTCCTACCTTCAAGTACTGGGTGCCTTTCACACATATATAATTATATGCTATTAATAAATTAAATAATTGATAAACCCTGTATTCAGACTTTTTTTAGCTTAATGTGTTTTTAATGTTGAGCAATACATTTAAAAATAATTATGCTAAAATCTGCTTATGTATCCAATTGCTTGATTTTTAATACCCACATTAATAATTTCATAAAATCAAAACATAAATTCACTTCTGAATGAAAATTTAGAGCCCAATGTCAAACTAGTGACAGTTTGTGTAACAACAAGCTGAAGGGTCCATCTTTAAAACCAAGAAATCACTTTCCTAGAGGAGACCATTTTTCCTGATTTTGCAGTCAGATGTGACTCCAGAATTAACATCTGTGTCCATGCAGTTTGAGCTTTTTCAAACACAGAATTTCCACTGATGTCTCAAGTGAGACACTGCTCTATATCCTAAGTCCCACATGAGTACCTGTTCCAATTTTGAAAGTCCAGGCTGTATTATTCCTTCTAAAAGAACTCTATATTTGGGACAAGTATAGAATATGTAATGGAGACTCTGTACAGATCCACTTCGGATTAGAAGGAAGATTTTATCTTTTATCTGAATATGAAGTTGTGGGTTTTTTTTACTTTCTCCAACTCTAATAAAGAGTTTTGCAAAATAACATTGAATTAAAGGTAATTTTAGAGAAAAAAAGGTCCATACATTCAAAGAGTGGGCAAAACATTACTATTTTATAAAAGTTCTTGTTGAGTCTTTCTTCTTTTCCTCTCTTTTTCTCCTTTATTGTGGTTTCTTTTTCCAATAGATGGTTTTCCTATTCTTTTAAAAATTTTTCTATTTTTCTCCCTTTGCAACCATCAAAGATGTTGTGAAACAGTGTGCCATGGCAAAATAAATATTACTTGTATGAAGGAAGAGAAAGATTTTCTGTGTTTAAAAAGCAGCAATTGATAGCAGACTGTCAGAAAGCAGAATAAATCTGCTTTGTTCAGTTACTGGTTTTGAACTGCTCTAAATTTTGCTCCTTTTTCATGTAAGATACATCAATGTACAAAAGTCACTTCTGAATTTGGACTGTCATTTTTCTCTATAATATTTGTTTAAAGGTTCAAATAAATCAATGGTGAACCTGTCCTCCTACAGTTTCAAAGCTTTAGATGCTGTAATTCATGTTGCCTCACTGACAAACTCCAGAATTTCATGCCTGCTGGTACTGCAATCCATTGATGCAATTCATTATTAGCAGACTTCCTTGATACACTTTTTAAAAAAAAAAATATTAGCATCTAGCATTGAGCAGATCAATGATTTCTGGCCAAAATATTCATATGCCCAGAGAGTTCCATTGCTTCCTGGGGAAAGAGCGGGGAAGATTCAGGTCTGCTACAAATGCATGTCTGTAGTTAGATATAAATAGGTCAGTGCTTCAGTCAGGTATTCGTAGAATCACAGAATCAATAAGGTTGGAAAATCCCTCCAAGACCACTGAGTCAATCCTGTGCCCGATGCCCATCTTGTGCCAGGGCACTGAGTTCCATGGCCAGTGAGGACACTTTCAGGGATGGGGACTCCACCACCTCCCTGGGCAGCCCCTTCCAGTGCCACTGACCACCCTTTCCAGCAAGAAATTCCTCCTCATGTCCAACCTGAGCCTCCTCTGGCACAGCTTGGGACCGTTCCCTCTCCTCCTGTCCCTTTTTCCATGGGAGCAGAGCCCGACACCCCCCCTGGCTCCCCCCTCCTGTCAGGGAGTTGCAGAGCCAGAAGGTCCCCCCTGAGCCTCCTTTTCTCCAGGCT
>JAWWLV010000021.1:144038-154112 GCA_035041135.1 Platyrinchus mystaceus | reverse complement strand
GACGTAGGTTTGTTTAGAGTGACCTTCTCTTAGATGGATGGCCTTAGGGGCTGACGAGCTCCATCTGCCTGGGGGACTGGGATTCGAACCTGTGTCCTTGGTGCTGAGAGACCAGCATCTTAACTGCTAGGCCACCAGGGGTCCCCTTGGCAGTTGTGTATTTTTTAACTGTATCTTGCATCATACTGAGTGTTTGACCTTATATTCCTTTTATTATATTCTAGCCTTTTGAGAATTGAAGTTTGAAACTTAAACATAGATTTTTTTTCTTAATATCAGTATTTTTAATTTCTTATGCTCAGTATTTGTTTTCATATTGAATTACATAAGTACATGTTGAGCCTGAAGAACATTACATAAAATAATGATATACAACCAAAGAATTTACTGGTTTTCTTCTTAAATTCCTAATATGTCTGGGAAACTCGTTGATATCAACTCTAATATTGCATTCTTCTGTCTACAACTTCCCTTGGATATCACAATATGGTAACTGTTGCATCCTTCACAGAGTTTAGGATATAAAAATATACTGTAGCTCTGGTATTCTTACCCTCACCTTATTTTCTTCACATTTTTTATGCTGTTACCTGGTTTCTCATTCTTATATTGTTAACATTTTTTGTGTTGTATCTATTCTTTATAAGATGAAAACTTTGAAAATTCTAAATAAATCATCCATCCATGTAATTAGTATACATATGTAGGTATATATATATATATATATATAATTTCCACTCAGTGGAAGACATTTTTATTGACTGCTTTGCAACCAACTTAATCAAAATCCCTCCCTCTATAAATTTTTTGCCTCTGGAACTTGTTCTGTTTTATTTACATTTACCATCTCAAGTGCCCTTTCCACAGAATTCCTGTGGTTTAGTTTTATGAAGAGGTTAGTCCTAATATGCAGAAAATACCATTAAGTTGACATCCAGAGATAAGAGAGAGCACTACCAGAAAATTTTCATGGAAGATCAGAGATGACCTGGCAAGGAATAATGAGATGACAGTGTTTACGGATGATGGGAACAGACTGAACAAAATAAAGACAAATTGCAAAGAACCCTGAGGAAAGGAAGCACAATACAGAACAACACATGCAAAGAAGACAAAATTAAACTCAGAGGGGAATAATCTAAATTCCTAGTAAATATGGAGGAAGGACATTTTGGAAATACTACAGATAATCTCTGGATATGCCATCACGGCTCCTATCAAGAAGGTTTATGAGATATGAGGGAGTTGGGTGGCGTTGTCTATGAACCCAGAAAATAATAATAAAAACACCAAACCCCTCAATTATTGTAATGTTGACTCCAGGCAAATCACACCAGTCACACTGATTGTGTGAAGACACAAAAGGCAGAAAGGAAGCTTTTCAGTATAAATATTCTCATGTCAAAAAGACGGGCCTGATTCCTTTCCCATTCAGAGCTGTGGAACTCCACAGTACAACATGTAGTTCTAATCATGCATCTGAAAAAGGGTATGGGTGAACCAGAAATGACCCCAAGAAGGACAACAAGAATCATCAGAACTACAGCATGGCTTTCATGCAAGAGGAGATGAGTTGCATGACGTGTCCTCTGTTTGGAAAGTAAGTGACTGAAAGAGGGTAAGACTGTGGTCAATAAAGAATTAGTGGTACATAAAAACCTGAAAATTGTCTAAAGTTTCTTATGAACTAGAAATCAAGCAATAAAATGAGCCAGCGTAATTTTTAAAGAATTTAAAATTTTTCTATTTACCCCAAGCACATGTAAGTCTGAGGCATCATGTCACAAGAAGTTGCAGACACTGATATGGATGGAAGGAGGTGTTCAATCAAATATACATACAGTGATGGCTCACATGCACATCCCAGTTGTATCCCTTAATTGCCAATTTTTAACATCTGGTCTGTTGTATAACAGAAGTGAACAATTTATACTTGTTACATTTTTTTTTTCTTTCATTCAATTGTTGCTCTCTTCTGTTTGCCCTTCTTCAGTTCTCAGGAGATTTCTCATGTTTCTCATGTTTTTATCTATAGGAACCACCAAAATGTCAAAGATTGGAATTTTAATTTTGCAAGTAAAGGTACCTGTCTTTTGAAACAAACATGTACATAAGTTTACTATGTCCAGGAAAATAAAGACTCTTAGCTCCATGAAGAGCTGCAGCTGGAGCACTCAGGACAGTTGTACTGCAGCAATGTGTCATGAGGAGTCAGATCAAACATTTTCATCAGAGAAAGAAATTTAGAGAATTTGTACTTCAATCTAAGATCCAGAATTAAAAACAAAACAAAACAAACAAACAGATAAACTCAAAAAACATACAAAAATTTCTCAATATTTCTGCAGTGTTATAGCCAGAAAAACCAGAGACACGCAAGCAGTTCCAATAACAGTGGCAAGCTCAACCTTGATACCTATTTATCTAACAGTCTGGAAGAACACTGATGCTAATGTAAGCATATAAACATCGCTCATTAAAGCAAATATGTGTGTCTCACCTCCTGTGTCTGTCAGTGTTAGCTCACTACTTTACAAGGTTTCATATCAGTAAGGTCACTGAAGCAGATGAATAAAGTGAGCAAGAAAATGCAGGGATCTTTCTCTATGCAATGGAAAGCCTAAGTACAAGCCTACACCTGGAGAAAAATATGTACTGCAATTTCCTACCAGCTGGAGGTGGAAAAAGAAAAGCTCAGCTTGTCACAGCTAACTATAGCTGTTAATTTTATTATTATCATTATTACTTTTTTATTGCAATAGCACCTGATGATCAATCTGGGAGTTGAGGGCCCCACTGTGGAATGAACTGAACACAAAGAACACAAGTACAGAAAGTCCCTGCCCCAAATCACTCACTGGCAAAGGTCTGCAGAGAACTTAAGTGCAGCTTGTTTTTAAAGTAGATTTCAGTGTAGACTTTGATGCCAAATGTGGTATGTTTTTCTAAAATTAAAACTTATGCACAATATCCATTTTTATCCTACTTTCTTGTGCTACACGGAACAGTTCTTTTCTCTTCTGGCCAGATACAGAGACTAAAGACCCAGCTCACCAGCCCAGTATTAGAACAATCAATCTCTGTTTTATTCACATGCAGTGCTTTTTTAAACACTGTGTCAGGACAAATGCATGCATTTGATAACTAGTTGGTGTTGCTACTGCTCAGTTGAAATAAGTGACACTAACAACCTCCCTCTTTTCAAGTAATCTCTTTACTAGATTCCAGCAGCAAGGCTGTTTCCTTGAAATTCTGTTCACCTTGCTGGCATTCAGCCTCATTATGAAGAATCTTTTATTCTTGAAGGAAGATTCCAATTACCCAGCTGCCATTTCTACAAACACCAGTGAACACGGGAGTCATAGAATCACAGAATGATTAGGGTTGGAAAAGACCTCCAAGCTCATCAAGTCCAACCTTTCACTGAACATCACCTTGCTCACAAAACCATATCATGAAGTGCCACACCTGCTCATTTTTTGGACACTTCGAGGGATGGTGACTCCACCACTCTCCTGGGAAGCCTGTTCCAATGCTTAACCAGCCTTTCAGTGTGTGGTGGTTCAACTTTGGCTGAATGCCAGGTGTCTACCCAAACCATCCCCACCCCCTCCCTCCCAGAGGGAAAGAGGGGAAAAAAAAAAAAACATAACCCCAAAACTCACTAAGAAAAAGGCAGTTTATATTTACACAGAGAAGGAAAAAAAAAAAAGAACTAAAAGCACTACACACATAGCAAAAAGAACCAACAGTAAATTTTACTTCCCCACAAGAAGCGGAGCATTCCCTCCTCCAAGAAACAACTGTCCACCTGGCCAGCTATCCCGGAAGAAGAAGCAGCGAACTGCTTCCTTCTCGCTCTCTTTATAGCTGAGCTGACATAACATGGTATGGAATATCTCCTTGGTCAAGATGAATCAGGTGACCTAGCCTATGTTCCTTTCCAGAAAAAGGAAGTGTTACTTGGCTAAACACACCCACTATACAGTGAAGAAAGTTCCAGCACTTGTTAACAGGGATTGCCCCTATGAGGCATATTCCCTTATAGAATTAATGGAAGAGTTTCTTTAACTGAAGAAAAACCTCAAAGTAAAGTTACAGTTTTGGCTACAGGATCTCAGTTCTACAGTACAAACCAGGGGAAAAGCTGGTCCAAATTCATGAATGTACTCACCTAGTGCTGGGAAGTAGAGACTTCACTCCAGCTCTTACCTGAATAGACAACTTACAGATGCCTTGACTGATTCCTAGTTGTAAATGATCATTATAACACCTGCAATTCTGCTTAAACACCCTGTCCCTGCTGTGAGCCCCTTGCTACAGGCCATGTAAATAATGCCATGGAGCAGAGTGTGAACTATATTAAGAAATTCAAAGGTAAATTATTAATTATATTCAATCTATTGTACAGCAGACTGAGACATTACTAAAATCTTGCCTCAAACAATGGTGAGGACCAGGTGCTTCAGAGAACAAATCATGAAACGATCTATAAAAGTCTGCTTTTCAGCTCCACAAATTCTTTTCAATGGTGACTTCATATGTTAAGTACATCCTGCTTAAACTATAAAGTGAAGCTTGTATGTACTGCTGTGAGGTTTGCTGGGCCTGCCTCTGTAATTTTTGGCATATTTCTCATTGAAGAGTTGTTCCAGAGAGGGTTCGGAGGGAAGCCAAAACTGAAACCAGAACACTGTTAAAAGCTTAACACAAATAATATTTATTACAAGAGGTGGCCAAGAAAACCAGAACCCAAGAGACAGGAAGGAGGAAAATCAGCCCTCAGTAAAAGCCCCACTCATGCAGATGTTACTTACTAGGTTGTCTTACCAACCCCAGAATGACTAGAATTCCCCAGAGCAGAGGCTGCATCCTCAGAGTGCCGGCAGGCTCACAAGATAGTGGGCATGCCCACAAAGGCAACGCTGTCCTCCATGTGAAGCTTGAGTCCACTCCCAGCACGAGTTATTTGCTTTTTATACAAATTTTTATACAAATTAGCAGGTGATGTCTACCTGGGCAGGTGTGGCCAGCACCGCCAAGCCAGAGGCCTTCGGTCCCTCCCCCTGTTATGTCAGCGGTACCTCTTCTGCATCTGCGTGATATACCTTGGGGGGGTTCTTCTCTAAATGAGCCTGGGGGCTTCCTTCATCACTCTCCTCTTCACTTTCTCCTTCATATGCCCTTGGAGGGCCATCAGCCAGTGGTGAGGCCCCGATTAATTTCAGTTTATACAAGGGATGGTTTATCAGTGCTTATTTTCTCATAACTTGGCAGGAAAAGAACAAACTCTCACAGGTGGCTGGGCCAAACACAGTCCAAAAGTAGCAGTGTCCAATTAATCATGAATACAAGAGTCCTGCATCATGCTCAACTTATAATTGACATCTCTGCTTCTCTGTGTCCACCCAAATATAGCCACTCATTGATATTATTGACAGTGACACTCTAAGAGAGTGACTTTAATATTTATTAAAGTGCAGGATTGTGGAACAACTCACAGTCGTATTTTCTAGAAGTGAAATTAACTATTTTAAGGTTTTAATTCTCAGCTCTCACAGAGATATTAAAGTTGTATATGAAGACAATTTGGATCACTGTGATTCAGGTTATTACAGTAACATGCACTGTGTAAAACACCAAAGCACTCCGAGTGTTGTCATGAAATAATCTGAAAAGATAGAGTGTGTATATATGGAAGGAATTAGCAAAATTTATAGAAGAGTTGCAAAAATGGTATCTATAAAATGCCAACATCTCTCAGCTGATTTGACAATTCCTTTGGCATTTTTAAATTTGTAACTTGCAGAACTTAAATTAGGGAATGATACAGATAGAGATGCCTCCTGGGACAGTAATGTTAAAGGTAAATAAACACAGTTACCATTCAACCTTCATGTAAGACACTAGGAAGCCAAAATATCTTGTAAAGAGCTAACCAAATTACATTCCATTGGCTTCTGTCCTTGGGTGTTTACATTAAAAGGCTGAGCTGCTTTTGCAGATAATGTACTTGTAAGTCAATGTAACGAAATGAGCATGGCATTGCAGCACTATTCAGATAGCACCAGCTGAATCCAGGCAACACCAACCTTTCCGGCAGAAAGACCATGTGAGAAATTTGTTTATCTTCAGGAGGAGGATACGCTGAAATGTCCAAAGTTATCAAAAATCAAAGTGAAACAGATTAGCACTAGATTATCCTCAGTAAATAAACTTTAACTCTATCCATACTTGTTTAGTAAAATACGAAAGTGGGTTATGATTGTTTTAAGATAGTGATATAATCTATGATATCTTGATATAATCTATGATATCTTTTACAGTAAAGACTTTTTAGATGATTGTATTAAATACGTTAGAAATCGGAACAGCTGGATTTACAAATACCAGCTTACTTGCCTCTACTGACATCATGTGCCAGCATGAATAAATTGGGAAGTTTTACTGCAAGTTGATCCTGTAGATAATCTATCCATAGCACACTGACAGTACAGAAATTACATGAAGCCACAAAAAACACCCTCAAACACTCTGGTATTTATTATTGTTTATACTTAATCACTTTAACTTTGTATTTGCCTTCTTTGCCTGTTTGAGTTTGACAAAATGAGAACTGAAAAAAGTTTTCCCCTATCTCCCCCAAGAAAAACACAGTCGTGGGAGGACAACTCTCTGGGTCTACAAAGCTTTAACTATGGTTTAAAAAGGTTTATGACACAAGTTTGGCATCTGGACTCTCATCTGAGGAACCAAAGTGATAGAATTTCTCCAGATTATAAAAAATCCAAGTCTAGTATTTGCTAAAATTCATATTTCTCTAACAGACTGTAAATAAGACATCATGAAGTGCTTTATAAGGGTGCCTTCCCCCATACCAGCACTCATTTGAGACTTCAGTAGAAAATTTTCAATGCTAAAAAAAATTGGCTAGCAATAAACTAATTCTAAGTAATTTAATTGTACTTTTCCAGATTTTTCAGACATACAAACAATAATTTTTATATTCACAGTGGCTGTCCTATATAATACAATTTTTAGTGTATTTATAGTTTTAAAATGAAAGGTTTAGATTAATTAATTTGTATGTTTGTTTTTTAGTTGGGTTTTTTGTTTGGGGATTGGTGGGTTTTGATTGTCGTGGGGTTTTGTTAGCTTTTTTTTGTTCTTTTTTTTGTTTGTTTGTTTTTTTCTTATGCAGCGATAAACATCAAGTCTTAAAGAAGTAGCAACTTCAGCCATAAAATTCCTGACTGCACACTCAGACTAAAACACATATTTTATGGTTACTGTTCTACTTTAAATTTACTATACTGTGTCTTAAAGGTATATTTTTGAAAATGTATGCATGAGCATTACCTATGGCTATTTGTGATGCACATCAAATATATAATAGCTGCTTAAACTGCAAGTTGTAGACAAAGCACCAGGAACACATTTGAGAACAAGAAATTATTTGGACAGCAATCAAAAGAAAAATATGGGTGTCTACTCACAGATCAACAATCTTTTGCTAAAGGTATAAGCATAATTATAAAACACTAAGATTTTCATATTATTTTCAAGTATTTACTTCTGAAATAACGTGCAGTTATAGCATGTTTAAAGCAATGTCTATGGGGAGGTACATAACCAAGGTCTTTCACTAGATATTAGAGAAGGCTTTATTCTATGTTTAGACTGGGCAAAGCTGTATCTTTCTTTTAGAAAACACTTTCAGTATAAAATCTAAAATTTAATTTGAAGAAAATAAGTACTGAATTTCCATTTTTACCAGGGCACCACAAAAGAAGCTGTTTCTATAATCCATATAGGACTCTATATACCAGTTTCTTCATTGTTAGACATGGTTCTTCTAGTTTTTATTTAATTTTGCTAAGGCCAAACACTGCAGTTTTATTTAAGCCAAAGCTCCTGAAGGAAACTACTGTGCTTTGCTACTGGAGAAAACTCTACTCTCTCTTTAAGAAGCTTCAGGTGTTATAGGAAAAGACGGAAAACAAAGGAATTCTCTGTTTAGCTCCTTTCAAAAAGGACTGGGATGCTGACAGGATCCTTACTTATTTGTTTGGTGATGAATCACCCCAATAAGTGACACACTGTCATTTGGCTTAACAAAACAGCAGCTTGAATCTGCATAAAAGGAATTATTAACCTAGATATGCTGTCTCAACTCATAATCTAAGGCAGCAAGAGAATTTTTGCTTCTGCCAGTGCAATGTGAGGGGGGCTCACAGCTCATGAAAAGGTGGTAGTTTTAGCTTTAATTTCATGCCCTTTTCATACCTTTCTTTTCTCATCTCTGTTTTCTCAATGGGTCTTCACATACAAAGAGAATTCAGAAACTATAGATTAAACCTGAAAAACCAGCACTGGTAGATTGATCTAGTGGAGCAACTGGTTTTGACTGTCACAGACTGGATGCTGCCTTCACTAGCAGCCCACACTCACAGCTCCTCTTTGTGACTCAGATTCCCAATGTGTAACATTTCTCTGCCCTGCAGAACACCGAGAGGCTTTGCAAAGCTTTCGAGGATCTCTGATTAAGAAGCACTAAAGGAGTGCTTTTCTCATCCTCTTCATATTCACCTTTTTTCTCCATAACCCAGCTTGTTTTTATCACTTTCACTCAGTAAAACACAGTTTGCTTCTCTCCGCTCTCAGATTCAGAACTACTTTCAGAAGGATCTGAGAGATACAGGCAGTCACTAGACAGAACTAGCCTATGGCATTTGGCTAAAGGGATGAGAAATTTGTGAAAAAATACTCTGCCAGTATTAAAAACCACTATTGTACTGAAGGAGGGGAGCTAACAGTCTTCTGTGGTATTGAATTGCCTTAAGCATCATTAAACAAAAAAATTTGCAAAGAACAACCCATCTGTACCCACTCTGTAAATATGTACCACTACATTATTTACATGCTTTTTCATCTCTTCTGCTCAAAACAGTTCAGTCAAGGACATGCTAATGAAAAAAATTAATTGGGAGGAAACAAGAAAAAAGGATGCAAATAATGACACACCTGAAAGAGTCTAAATGAGCTAAGTTTCGTTCTGAAGTGTCTTCCCCCAAAAAAGGCTATGGTAATGCAGTAATGGCAAATTTTAAGAGGAGAATGAAGTACTAACTCCTTTACAGGTCATTCCTTGCAGATGAACAATTAGAAATTAAAATAGGGCTACTAAAAATTAAGTTTACTATAGTTCAGTTGAAAAGGAAAAGTAAAAAGGAGGCTCAAGGCGGACCTTCTCGCCCTCTACAACTCCCTGACAAGCGGGTGGAGCCGAGGGGGGTCAGGTTCTGCTCCCAGAGAACAAGGGACAGGACAAGAGGAAATGGCTCCAAGCTGTGCCAGGGGAGCATCAGGTTGGACAACAGGAGGAGTGTTTTGCTGGAAAGGGTGGCCAGGCTTTGGAAGGGGCTGCTGTTATGACCTGCCCCAGAAGGGTGGGGGGGGGGGAGGAAACCAGATTCTTATTAATAAATCCCTTGGGGTGGATTAGAGTAATTGGTGTTTGAAAACATATATATGTAGGGTTCATTTTAGAACAATGCATAAGGGAGAGAAAGGAAAGACAGGATAAGGGGAAGGGAGAGTAAGGAAAAGAAAATATGGGAGTGGAAAGATGTATATAGTCACTGCCCACGGGATCCAGCGATGGAACTTGGCAGTTGCAGCTTCCATGTCTGTCAGTTGAAGTGGTGGCCTTGATCCACTCGGGGTGGGGAGCGAAGCCCCCACACTCAGAGAAGTTATGAGTTATTCCACCCATGGACAGTGTCCTGGGCCATGCTACGAGCCTCCAAGGTCTGCTGGGCCTATGCAGAGTTCCTGTGAGGGGCACAGAAAAGGGTTTTTCCCTTTCAGGATTGGCGGGGGAATGGGCTTTGATGGACAAACAGCTGCATTTCCCAGCCTACAAAAGTCCCCTGTCGATCTTAGAATGTGTAAATCATGAACCATTTCAGTCTCTGACAACTGCCCAAGGAGATAGTGGAGTCCCCATCCCTGGAGGTGTCCAAGGAAGGCCTGGCCGTGGCACTCAGTGCTCAGGGCTGGGGGACAAGGTGG
>JAWWLV010000021.1:130146-143938 GCA_035041135.1 Platyrinchus mystaceus | reverse complement strand
TGTGGGTTTGGCAGCTGGTATTCTTTTTTTCCTTCTGGCAAAACCATAAAACTACATGTTAACCTATGTCACAGGCTCTCCACTGATCACATACCCATAGGCACAGGTTGGACTTGATGGGCTGGGAGAACTTTTCCAGCCGTAATGATTCTGTGTTGAAAGTCATACATGGAAGACCAGGCTACTTGGGAACAAATGCTGTTTGTACAGTGTTCCCTCCCATTCTAGCAGAACTCTAGAGTGAGTTTTGCACAAGCCAAGTGCAAAATTTCCTGTGATGACAAAAGTTGGGAATCAGAATTATAATGTAGGAAATCCTAAAAGGCTGAACAGCAGAGCAAAGAGTGGGTGAAGAAAGAACCGGGAAAAGGAGCAACAGGGAACTAGAATTTTTGCATGATTTGAATGGTACCTCTGAAAAACCCTTCTAATAAGATGTTTAAGAAATATGGCATCCCTTTATATTTTCACAATAAATGGCCCATAAAAGAAAAAGCTGAAAAGAACTGAGAGTAATTAATTAGATTTCCCTCAGACTAATATGATTGTGGCTCAATAATAAAAATCAATAAGCTTGGCTTTTTAAACTAATTCAGGAAAGGTAGGTACAGCTTTGTGTAACACTGCTACAACACCGCAATTTCTAATGTCCATATTTTAAAAGAGCACATGCCAAAGGCATATAAATGTATACATTCAAGACAAAAAAAAAATCTTAATAGTGATGGACTTACTGGTCACCATGTTGAACAGACATTGAGAAGATCAAAGGTGATTTGGTTGCACTTGTTCAATTATTTCCCTTCCCAGAGAAAAGTTATTACTAAAGACTTTCTAATCACTGAAAATGCACAAAATCTACTACAGGTTATTATGCATGTAAGAAATAATGGAAGTTATTAATTATTAGTGTAAGTCACCAAGCTGGGTCACCTAATACCTCCAGCTGTCTTGATTCCATATGGTGATTTTTAATATATCTATACTGATCCACTAACCACTATTACATTTTGGATTTTGAGGATACAGCTGAGTGTTCTGCCTCCTGTGGGAACTCAGAATACTTAGTACTCCAAGAAAAGATTAGTGCTTTGCAAGAGTGGGCCCTTTATTAAACAATTATCTATATTACTTTTCCCTATATCGTCTTTCCATCTGATATTGTGGAATAAGAAACCAACCTTGGCCCTCTGCCTTATGAAAATGCTAAGAGAGGACATTCTTTTTCAGGACTTAGAGAGATAAACAGCCAATTTTTCTTTTTTGAAAATGCTGCAAGAAAGTGCTGTCATACAGCATTTCAGAAATGGTCCATAACTCAAGGGCAGGCAGGGGGAAGCCATTAGGGATTGGAAAGAGGTGAGTCAGAACAGATGAGAGAGAAATACGTGTTTCAGCAGCAGATTTAAAAACAAAAGAAGGCTGAAAACTTTTCAAGCTATTATCTAAAAAAAAGTTCAAAAAGTTGTTCAAAAAGGTTCCTCGACATAGTGAGGCTTGAATTAAGCACCAGATTTTGCAATTCTAATGTTTTTGTAGAGGAGTAAGACACTGTAGTGATGCTTAAGGTTTCATGTTTTTTACCATACCTATTTTAAGCTATTAAGTGATATTCAGAACTGAGATGCGCACTAACATACATGGGTCAATATTAAGTGGTTTTTAATAAAAATGGAAAGTGGATTAAATACTGTAAAAAAGATTGAAAAATAAAGACAGCTTTCCCATACCTAAACTCAGACTGTCATAAGAAGGTGCAAATACCCCACAACATGAAACAATTTCTCTGGTTGTGACTGGAAAGATGAAAAATTTTCTCCACGTTTAGAAAGCATAAAGGATAAGGTGTGTGAAGAGCATTGAATGAACAGAGAGAGGCAGTGGAGAGAAAAATGAAGACAAAGTTAATTGACAGGAGAAAGCACATAGAAAGGCAGAGAAAATTATTCAGTGATCTCGTACTGGAATGTGTGTTTGATGACAGCAAGGCAGTTAACAGTGCAACAACCTGTATATCATATAAGCACTGTTGATGCTAATCAAGCCAATAGCCTTGCCTATAAAAATCTCATAACACATCCTGTCTAAATAAGAGCTGACCCAGAATAATGAAGAACAGGTTTTGAATGTATTTTTAACTGGAATGCATCGTGGTTCCTTCTCTGTTTAATTAAATGAATTTTAAATCAATTGGTTTCTGAGCAATTTAGAAATTCCCAAGAATTTGTAAAGTTTGTATAACACCGACTCTTATTATGGCAAATATTTATACTTGCAAATATAATTTATGAACTAATGGCTGAAGCAGGAATAAGACACATGGCACTGCTTCCTAAGTTACTGAGATTAGTCAAACATATAAACTACATTGCTCCAAGCAAGCCTATTCCCCAAATAGAATGTGCATAAAACAATTCTAAATGTGTTTATGAAAAAGAAAAAGCCTTTTTTGTTCTTTCTATGCATGTTTTCAATGATGGGGACTAAAAAATAATTAAAACAGCAGCACTAATTCCATACCCCTGCAAAATTTTTTGGATCTATCAGATGTTGGTCCCATCTCCCCATCCATTTTAGCTTTCCTTCTGTGATCTCTGAAATCCAGTTTTAGCCTGGTAGCCTATATGGGGTTTAGTAACATGAAAGACAAGTTAATTATTTCCACATTTTTATGTATCCTAAGAATACAAAGAAATATGGTTTTTTCTCTGACAACTTTTTTCATTTTTTTTTTCTAATGGAACAAAACTTATTTTAATTATTTTTATTTTTATTATTTTAATGTTGTTTTAAGTGTCATTTTAATATCTCCCACAGTTCAGGGTTGGAAACAAAACAACCATTTCCACACATAGGCCTTCAGGAGCTTTTGCAATATCTAAGTTTCATCTTTAACAAATTGTACATATCACTATGTCCATATTTTTGCAAAACATGAACTGTCCAATTGGACATTGAAATTCAGAAGTTCATTAGTCTTGAGTCTCTTGGATGTGAGAATTGTTTGACTTTCCAAGCTGCTTCTTTGGGTGAGGAACACAAGCAGGACACTTTGAATTCCCCCCCCACCTCAAGGTGCTGCTGTCTGCCATTAAGTCTAACTGAAGTGGTTTCCCTGGGGCTATGAAGCACCATTTTTAGATTCTAAAATTTACTAGTAGTGTAGCTTATAACATTCTAAGTTGAAATATTCAATGATAAATGTTCACTAAATTGCTATCATTATGTAAAAGATATTACCCTTAATAGCCTGATGGTATACAATGAAGAGTTCAGAAATATCCTGCAATTAGGAGGTTAATCAGACTCTCATTACACCACAAAGTTTTTCTTCAAACTGAGTTTTGAATGGAAAAGTTTCTTGAGAAATACCATTCCAAAAAACCCCAACTTTAATGTCCAGAATTTGAAGCTTGGATTTCAAAGTAATTAAATAGTTTTCTGTTCTGTTCAGGTAAGCAGAAGGCACCACGATGGACTATCATCACTATTTTGAGATGCAATTAGGGCATCTGTTATAGTTGTGACAGGCCAATGTAAATGTAATCACATATCAATTAGAAAGTAATTATTTTGTTACTACCTAGATTCATGCCTTGAGTTATTAAGTACCCTGAACCTGCTTTCTTAAATATAAGTCCAATGATTTGATTTTATTAGATGTCTATATACCAAAGAAAATAATAGAATATTTTTATACAGAAATATAGAAAACTACTATATCACCCCACTGTGACAGTAATAGATCTTAAATGCCCAGCAAAAAATTACTAATAGTAATGATCAATATTAAAAATTAAAATTACAGGCTTTATTCTTCTAACAGAAGCAAGATGGCATGAATCTGATCTATTAACAATTTTAAATGTCAAACTATCTGTTGAAAGATTCTGTGGGCTTCCTTCCTTTAGCACTAACTTGGGAATAGCTTTATTAAAATGGAGAGAAGAATCAAGCTGAGAAGATAGTCCCTCATCATCTTTTGAACTGCATTTATTGTGTCAGCTTTAATCTTCTCATTTCACGTCTTTCAGGTGATACGTTCACCGCAGTGGACACATTCTTTTGAGTGTACTAACAGCCATTTTATCTCACTGAACAAACTACCCAAAAGCATTTTCCAGATTATAGACACAAACTGAAAGTTAAAATATTAAACGTTATAATACAGTGCAAAGGAAAAAACATATGGCTTAAGGGAAACCAAACTTAACTTAATGTCAGTCTGCTATTGAAAATAAGTGATGGTCCAATATTCTGCTGCTTTTTCAAGAGCTTTCGGTCATTTTGAAAATTATCTTCACAATGCCCACAAGTTTAAAAACTTAATCCAGATCAATATAAAAGCATTCCAGGTCACCTTCCTTGCTCCTGGGAGATATTTTTCTTTGTTTTCAGTGTTACTCCCTTGGGAGATGCTTTTTCTCACATATCTATTTATTTCAATTTATCTGTCTCTCCATGAAAAAAATTGTATCTGGAAAATTCTGGTATTTTTTAAACATATTAAAAATTAAAGGTAAATCACAGCTACATCTGTTTTCTAGGTCATAGCACACATTTTACTTTTTTGTTTTTTACTTCTCTCTCAAGTTCAGATCATATGTTGCAGTTAATTACAGAGAAAACCAGCATCAATCTAGAGGTTGTAGTCCCAGGCTTTGGTATTTGTGCAAGTGACAAAAAATGCACTTGGCTTCAAAAGTGTTCCAAAAAAGTCAATCCAGTCTGGAAATGAGTCTGTAAAAAAGTTATTTGTGGTATCAGGAAGAATGGCAACAAACTTTGGAATGTCTTTGTCCGGACACTGATCGTTCACCCTGGAATCTTTATGAGTTGTGGATGGAGAGGGGGACACTTTGGGAGACAAAGTCAACATATAAAGCCCATGCAGCAGTTTCAATTCATATTTCAGGGTGCTTCTGTCCCACCCCTTACTCACACTCTGCTTGAAGTCCTGCTTCACAGTAACTTCAGAAGTCATCATTTTCACAATGAAACATCTGGATCTTCCAAACCCAAAGTCCATGCAAAAGTTATTATTCTGGACACAAATACCAGTCCATGCAAATGTAAAAATAACAAATAGACAACAGATTATATGTCTATGTTTGGACCAGAAGACCTAAAGTCAAAATTGGTGAATTCCATACTTTCTTCACATTTTATTGCAAATATCTCAAGTCTTGTGGGCAAGTTGTCTACCCACTAGTGACTCAAGCACCTTGGATGAGCCACTGAATGTATCTCTCAGGCTTTTTTCATCTGGAGGAAGCCCAGATCATGATCTGCAATGTGAATCAAACTATAGTAAACAGGGATAGTCATGACGTTCCACCCAAAGGTAAACAAACACCTGATATAAAACAATGATCATTGTAGGTAGGGCCAATAGACCCTTCTTTGTTTTCTTAAAAGAAAATATTACATGAAGATAATGAAGAAGTTTTTCCATGGATTTTGTGAGTTAGAATACATGTGAATTTTTACTATAAATGCACATTGAACTTTTAATTTAATTCTTAGATTTGCCTTAAAACATTCCAAGATCATCCTGAACTTCCAAGCTGGGTTAAGAAAGTATTTATCCTTTGCCAGTTGAATGCTCTTAAAATACATGTCACTTATAAAAATAAAAGTTTAGGTGATGTTTTTCTTCAATTTCTAACAATGCTTTGAAATTTCAAATTTGTAAAACTGTCTGTTCTTTCCACTTTTTCTCCCTCTATAAGTCAAAACATGATGAAATACAATACTTGGCTTTATGATAATTACTAAGTTGGTATTTACTACATTTATTCTCTCCATTTGCTATGTTTACATATTCCTTCCCCTTCTCATATATTTCATGTTTGACATTCAGTTTTAAAAGCTGTTTTATTTAAACGGAGAAATTAATTTGTACCTCCCATAAAAAAGAACATTCCCCTTTCTCTAGACTCCAGCAAAAATGGCCTCAAGTTTAACATCAAAATCAAAAGAAAAGGGTTAACATTTTGCTCTTGGATGTCCAGCCCCTTTGAGCCCCCACAGTCAGTGAGGGGGGGCTGAGCAGGGTCTTAGGGAAGAGCAGGACATTTCCTTAGCACAAGCTGCCCCCACTCCATGGCACCTTCCCTTCCACCTCAGCTTTCCCATCTCAACAGTTGGAATGTTTGAGAAAATACATGGTTATGCCTCGTCCTCCACAATGATCTACCTCAGGGTTAGACTTCCATGAGGAGCCAAATATAAATGTGTAATGAAATCTAAGATGCCTTCTAAAATACTCTGAAAAACATGTATCAGCCTAGTACAAGGAATTCAAAACTGTGAACCACAGGCTTCTTCAGGAGAGACAAAGAATATGGCAAAATGCATCAAGCTTAGAGATAAATTGACAGATCACAGACACACGAATTGAGTGCAGTGGAGTGAAATCTTTCCCATAGTGACTCATGTTAACTTTATTTTCATAGATCGTGGGATGCCATTTCACTTTGTGCATTTGTAAAAAAGACTTATCCAGTAGAGTCATAACTCACTGGATGCTTATTGCATCTTTTAATCTCACTAATCTAAATATGTCTACTTTCTCTTTTGAAGTTTAACAACTAAAAAGTTTAAAAGCATTTTAAAAAAGCAAGGACTTCTGTTTACCTAAAAGTCACAAAAAACCCCCATAAAAATAGCAACATATATATGACTGTGTGATTTCTGACTTTCAACATTTTTGATGTAGCTAAAAGCAATCAAAATCTTCTTCAATATGGCTATCTTTGCTTTCATGTTAATGACACTATGACAAGTCAGGAGGAAAATGAAAAACATTGATTTCTGAAGGACTTCTATGAATCTGCTGTCAAATAACACTAGAATAAATTATTTTCTAATATTTTAATAAGTGAAGTAGTTTGTGATTTTTTTCTCAATAGCTTATGACTCATCCCATACAAGACTACAAGAGCATAGCAAATTAACAACTACTTCTCAATATGTTGCTTTAATCTGTTTTTATTCACCAAAAAAAAACGCTTAGATGATGCAATTTACTAAGTGCAGAAAAAGTCTTTCATGAAATACTAAACATGCTTAAAGCAGAAGCTCCCAACCATAGGTCACCTTTAATATGCTTAAAATGCAATTCTGAAAATTAGGCATCCTAAAATAAAACTAACACCACTGTAGATCACGGAATTTCTTTTGTTGGGCCTCACCACCAATCCTGAATATTTTCAAGTTGCAAACTCCAAAGATAAGGGGAAAACGCTTCAGTTATTCCTGCTACAAAACAAAGTAAGCTACAACAAAAATTAATGTTATTAAAAATAATATTTAGAGCTGAGACATTACAGATTTCAAAAAAAGCAAAATAAAATAGCTATGCCAAAATTCTACTTTACTTTACAGGCCTTTAGAAGGGGTAAATGCCTTTTGAAATGAAGTATTACTCTGAAAGAAAAATTACAAAAAAAAACCTGTAGATAGATTCTGGGTTTCTTAAAAGTGATTTTTCACATTTTTTATCTTTGTTAAATTTACATTTTCAGTAACTTTTGTCAGTTTAAAGCATTGTGCTATAATTTTATAAAATACCACATGCACATAAGTATTAAAGACACTTAGAAAATATCTTTACATCTTAAGATCCTTGAATGATTTTTAATGAGCTATAATTATTTCCTCTGTGAAAAAAAAAAGAAACTATAAACTCTTCTTCTTGCATCAACAAAACCCTTAGAAACATCTCAAAGTGTCCGTTTCTCTCTCTCAGATATGATGATAACAAAACGGAGACTTAAAGGCAACTTATCCTTTGCACACCCAGAAAAACATTACAAAGAAGCTTTTTGATAAGGAACTGTTTAGGAAATCACCCTTTCAAAATGGAGACAAAGCTGCAGAAGTCATATGCAAATTTACCTCTCTTGTGCTCTCAGGCATTCGTTATTTTGAACTAAGGATATTTTTTTTTTTGTAATATAATAGGAATAATAGGCAAACTAGGAGATAAGGATCTTAATCTCTATGGCAAAACAGGCACTTTCAAGCCATTAAACAAAACAGTTTATTATCAGCCACTTTGAAATATTAATAATAAGCTTCCCTTCTTACAAAATCAGCCAAATACTCTCTCATAAATTTGCCATTTTCATTTCTGACTTCATGCTACAGTTTTGGGTTCATGCAGACATGGTTTTGTTGAATCCATTTCCCATTAGGCTCCTCAGTGCATCGCCTTGGCCACAGACGATTATACAGCTCTCTGAGAGCACAGAAAATTACCAGTAATTTAGCAAAAAGATCTACAGCAAAGACTGCCAGAATGTGCTCTTCAATTAAAAAAGATATTCATATTGCTAGTTGCAAGCACTGCTTAAGCCCACCATAGCCCAATGCATCATTCAAATAAATATTATTTATATCTTTGCTGCTTTCTCCCTCTCCTGTGAATTTAAGTCACCTTGCAGAAATCTTTCTAATGCCAATGAAAACATAACCCCACCATTCATTTAATTGTACATACAGCAGCAGGAAAGAAAACCAGAGAATATGTTAGTACTGTGATGAAACACTGTGTGTGACACAGAAAAAAATAAAAATAGATTTATTAAACTGAGAAAATATTTTGTTCTTGATTCACTGATTTTCTCCAAAACAAAGGGAGAAAATTATCCTTCTTGGGTGTATATAAAGATTCTGTCACCATTTTTCAAAGTAAATCAATGATTAATGACCAGTGATTATCAGTTGTATCTATTGGAATTGCAAACAGACCTTATATACTATATTCCACTTTAATTGCTATTCCACTTTCTGTTCCCTTGGTATTATTTTATCTAATACTTAATTCAGCTAGTCTACTGAAACTCAGTTACTGTATAGACCAAATTCTCACTACTTTCAATTGAAACCCACTTTTTGCCACCCATTTTTTAATCAGACTGCTGCTACTTTTTAGGGAATAGAAAAAACCCAATGCCACGATTTTTCTACAGCCTGTTGTCAGCCCTCTTGATTATGATATACAGGTTATGTTAGGGGTCAGGTCACAGCTGAATTAAGACTTCAAGGGGCTCATTTCCCGCACCTGCACTTCCCTGCTGCTTTTAAACATCTTTTGAAGAGTCACTCATAGACCAAAGAAATAACCACTGTGTGGTTCCACCCAGGTATGTCTGACCTTCCACTGTCTGTTCACCAGCCTTCAAAAAGCACCTGGGTAATGAAAACACAAACCCCACAACCTTAACTGCAGGACACAACAGCAAGTGTGTCTTACAGTGTGAGGTTAATAGTTAGATAAGCCTGAACAACAAAAGAAAGGGCTGCACACAGAGCCACACATCTGATAGCACAAAATGACGTACTTCTGGCCATGCAAGGATGCAGTAGAAAAAGGTAAACAGGTACTAGCACTTGATAAAAGTGATCAACTCCATCTAATTCCATCTTTCAAACTTCACAGCCCTTCTGGACTCACAGTCTGCAGGGCAGGTCGTGGTGATGCAACTCCCTCCCCTCCTCGGGCAGGGGTGGGATCTCAGAAATGCTCGTTAGTCCTTGACGAACAGCTCCAGGGCTGAGCTCCTCTTGAACTTATTGGAGACACTGCTCCCAGGAAACAGTGCTGGCTAATGAGCTCCTGCTTTCTAACAGATAGCCTTGGAAAGTTGTTTTTCTTGCCTGAATAACAACTCCAGTGGAACATTTTTGTTATGGACCTTTCAGTGAAAGTTACTGACCTCAATTGCAGCCTGGTTGCAAAATTACTATGACTAAAGCCAACACTCTTGCATTTCTGCAACCAACAGTGCTGAGTGACCCTTTGAGCTGTCCTAGACTGCAGTGGGCTGTGACCAGCATCTGCCTGTGAGTGGGGCCTCTCAGAGCCAGTGAACTCTCAAGTCTGCTATACATGGAGTACTGTCACTAGACAATGATGGTGGAGCCAGGGCCGATACCCCACTCCTTGAGGCTCAAGCCCTCACCCACTATGAAGAGGCAAAGGCATCTGATCTGAGTCAGTTTTGGCGGGAATTGTAAAATACTTGTACATAAGTATGTTACACAAGTAACATGTACACATGTAAACATGCACATATGTACATAACACCTTGTATATGCTCCTTAAGTCTGTGTGAGTGTTAATATGCTATAGCAAATGTACTGAGACTGTTGCTCTCTTAGAGGCTGAAATACATTATATTCATCAGTAAGTTAGGCCTGTAAATGAGTTACTGTTGTGCTATAGTAAATCCTATAGAATCCTTTGTTAAATTGCTGAAATCAGGCTATTGATCGAGCACTGTTAAGTTCCAGTGCTGTTAAACCTTTATGCTTAAACCATGGGTCAAGTCCAGGACTAAGTTTGGAAGAGCGTCCCCTCTGAACCTTGACAGTCAACAAGATAGTCTCCTTTATTCTTTTTTATCCTTACACTTTTCCATCCCCAGTCCCTGTGTATATCTTTTTAAGCTGATTTTAGTTACAGATTGATTTTAGATTTTAGTCCAATCTTCTTCTGTGTATTTAAACCTTCTAGTAGTAGTAGAGCAAACCTAGCCAGTGAACGTTGTCATGTTTTCACTTTAATGTTAAACCTGCTTTTGCCAATACTTTTGCCAGTGATTCTTTGAGTGACCTAAAACACTAGTTTGTTACACAACTGCATATCACAGGATGTCTCCAGAAAAGTCTCCAGAGATCTCATTAGACAGTAGGAAGGCTCCCTCCGCACCAGGAACCAGTGTTTTCTTCTTGTGGAAACCACAGCACATGGGTAGATGGAAAGCACTCATGTCTTGTCTACATAAGGTCACAATATTAACCCCTTAAATTTAGAAATAGTCTTACACCTTAGTTAAGCAAATAGAAGTACATCATCTGTTCTGGAACATACAGCATAGCTTTGTTAGTCAATGTATTTTCCATTTCCAATAATATTTATGTTAATTGTGCTACCAGTATGAATGTGGACAGGAACAAGCCCTTCTGCAGTTTCATTTTTCACAGCATAATACAAAATGATACATAAGACAGAATTATTGTTCTGCATTTTAATAGTTGTTATGGTCAATATAAAGGGCAACATTATGTTTGATCAATGGAAATCTAAAAGTGAACAAGAGCCTTCATTCACAGTCCAGATGTTGTTCCAAGAACAGGAATCATATCAGAATCATCTGACCTCCACAGGGAAGGGAGAACCAGTGCATTCACAGAGGACCATGACAGAGAGCAAGCAGTGCATGAAATTCATGTTTTGATAGCAATTAATGGGCCAATCAAAAAGCAAAAAGGGCCACACAACCACCAGGCATGTTCCTTATGGAAAAATTAATCTCAAGATTTGGGGGGTTTTGTTTGTTTTGTTTTGAAAGGTCTAGATTAAAATATTAATGTAGTAAAGGATGTTATGTTACAATACATATATAAAACCCTCAGTAAATCTGTCTTGGATAACATTACTCAAATGTTGTAGAGAAAAAGTTAAAACAATTTACCCTCTATGTGATCAGCACCTTCAAAGGAGACTCAGAGTTCTGTTCACTCTGGATATAGTCAACTCACATGTTCTTTCATGCTAGAAAACACATAAATAGAGCTGCCTTCAAATGACTTCTTTTCCTTAGCCTCATTTTTCCACCCCATATACTCATAGTAGGTGGTTTCAACACTCAGTCGTTTTTCTGTAACATGACTACACAAACACCAGAAAATACTGAAAAGCTTATAATTTTGGTGACCTGAGGTTCACTTTCTACCTTGGAGTTTTGAGGTTAAAGATGTCAATTGTAGCAGCTTTCAAATGTCATGGCAGGGGACAATATTTGGTTGCCTGGTAGCAGTGGCAGTAAGTGTTGGATTCAGCTTTCAGGTACTCAGATCTTTAGGTATGTCATGCTAAACTGTAATAATGGATCTATAGTGTTCTCTGATCTACTCAGCTAATGATGTCTTGTTGATATTATGTGCCTCATTTATTTAAGCCAGAGGGCAAAATTTTCTTCTCTACTTGTTTCTGTTGACTTTTTTTGATCAGAGCCCCGTCCAACCTGGCCTTGGACACTTCCAGGGATGGGGCAGCCACAGCTTCTCTGGGCAACCTGTGCCAGGGCCCCACCACCCTCACAGCCAAGAATTTCTTCCTAATATCCTATTTTACCCTACTCTCTGACAGTTTGAAGCCATTCCCCCCTGTCCTGTCACTCCAGGCCCTTGTCAATAGTCTCTCTCCATCTTTCTTTCAGGCTCCCTTCATGTATTGGAAGGCCACAATCAGGTCACCCTCAAGCTACTCCTTTCCGGACTGAACAATCCCAATTCTCTCAGCCTTTCCTCCCAGCAGAGCTGCTCCATCATCTGATCTGATCATCTTGGTGCCTCCTCTGCACTTGTTTCACTTTGAAAGAAAAGCTGTGTACTACACTTGGACGGTTCTGAAAAAAATCCTCGGAAGTACCAAATATTAAGAATTCCCTGAATTTTTTTTTTTTTAATTGTTTGCTCCACCTCACAGGGTTTGGTATTTTGTTTATGTTAAATCCATTTCAAATATGCTGAGTAGCAAAACTGAGCAAGCCCTAACATGTAGCTGTTGGTTGATTTGTTCTCTCCCCTGGTTGGATTTTTTTAAGCCATAAAAATTAGGGACAGTGTAAAATTCAGAATACATGGGTGAGCACATGGGTATTTCCCAACATACTTGTCCCTACTCATCTTGTATAAATGTGTACAAAATTCTAGGGTTCAACCTTCTCCATTCAAGCAAAATTCCCTTTTAACAATCCCAATCAGGGGTTTTTGCTTGAGTAAAGGCTGAGGATTCAAGTGCGGACATGTTTTAGTCATCATCTTGTTTAAAGAAAAACAAGTCCCTCTCCAAGATGTCACTTCTGTTGCTATAGGTACTATTAGGAAAAGAGAATGAGCACCATGGAAAACAATTACACTGTTTAATTACATGAAGAGTCAGATATACACTAATTATCAGCACATTTTGAAGAGTTCCTCAGTTGTAGCCATGTACAATAGAGTGAGACATAATAATACAAGGGTGGCACTTCCAAAGCTGCTGTAAGAAGTGTTTCTCTTGGGTCTACTATACAATTTCAGTCAATGCTGCTTGATGGCCATTTAAAGAAAATGAAATTGAACTCCCACACCATGAAGCACAGAGAATAATTATTTATTTTTATTTATGAAAAGTTACTTAATCATAGTTCAGGATTGTGAGGTATTTGTGGCTCACTGAATTCCTGTCATGTTACATTGCTCCAACACAAACATCATCTCCTTGTGAAATGTAATCAGATAGTGCTGAATAACTGAATACAGCATATAATCAGTCCTACATTATTCACAGGAATAAGTCTGGTACCTGTCCAACTGTCTTCTTTCAATATTTAATATTTTCTACATACCCACAGAAACAAGTGCAAATTCAGTGTGTTTGGTTACATAGGATCACGCAGTCCTGTGAACATTAGGGCAAGTACTTGGTATCTCAAAGGGAGGAAAAGAAAACAATCTTCCTTGTTATTTTGTATTTCTTCTTCTTCCAAGCCATCCAGGCCCTAACGAGCAATTTATTCTACTGTTGAATTTTTTTCCTTATCTTTTGGTAAGTAGTAGGTGGAATGGGCTAAGAGTTTCAATTTTAACAGACACCATGTCATGGTTTAAGCCAAATGAAAACTAAGTGAGAATTTCTTTTTCCCTTCCTCCTGCCTATTGTGTGTGGGGGGTGTTGGATTGGGCAGTTAAAAGAACACAATAGACTAGCCGGGCGGGGGCACATTCCGGGTTA
>JAWWLV010000021.1:108018-119748 GCA_035041135.1 Platyrinchus mystaceus | reverse complement strand
CCACCTTGTCCCCCAGCCCTGAGCACTGAGTGCCACGGCCAGGCCTTCCTTGGACACCTCCAGGGATGGGGACTCCAAACCTCCCTGGGCATCCCCTTCCAGTGCCACTGACCACCCTTTCCAGCAAGAAATTCCTCCTCATGTGTAACCTGAGCCTCCCCTGGCACAGCTTGGGGCCGTTCCCTCTCCTCCTGTCCCTTTTTCCCTGGGAGCAGAGCCCGACCCCCCCGGCTTCCCCCTCCTGTCAAGGAGTTGCAGAGCCAGAAGGTCCCCCTGAGCCTCCTTTTCTCCAGGATTAACAACCCCACAGCTCTGCAATAACAGCACTGAACAGAAGCACAAATTTTAAGTAGCAGCACCACCTAATTAAATTTTGCCATTTTTGTTGATGTTAGCAGTGAATGCATTAGAAGAATTAAATAAACTGTCTTGAAGGATATTTAAGCACTACAGAAGTCTTAGGAATACCATCATCTGTCTTGGTACTTGATCAAACTATTAAGATTGTCATTCTCCATTAAACAAAAATTATTAGTCAAAAACTATTCCAACAATGAGAAATTTTGAAATTGTCCTCAATCAAATGTATCTCTTTAATGTCCAGCTAAATCAGGAACTTCCAGTAGCGAAAAGAAGAGGATTATAAGCATATTTTCAGACACATCATGGTACCCAAAAAATCATAAGGAGTATTCACTAACCTTTACAAATCTGACAGCAAAACATTCTGTTCCAGTTCTGCAGCAGGAGGAATCAGAGCACAGAAAGTGAGAATTCAGGAAGAATTTCTTCACAGAAGGGACTGTTAAGCATTGGAAGGGGCTTCCCAGGTGGACTCCCCAACCCTGGAGGTGCCCAATGAACAAGTGGACACGGCACTCAGTGCTCTGGGCTGGGGGACAAGGTAGAAATAGGACACAGGCTGGACTTGGTGGTCTTAGAGGTCTTTTCCAACCTGATTGATTCTGTGATTCTGTGAAAATTGGGCCAAAATCACATGGTCAGCCAGACTCTCCTAAGATCCACTCCAACAGTTGGGGTAGCCTTTTTTTCCTCTAAATTTTTTCTTAATAGGTTTGCTACTTAATTTAGCAGTCTCTTCTTAACTCTCAAGAATTATGAGTGAATTTTACCAGAAGAATTTGCTTTTTTTTCACCTATCATACATGTGCAAGAACCTACTCGTACATAACAGATATTGAACTGCTGTGAGGCAGAGCCACACAACTGAAACTGTAAGATTTATCCACAGAAGAAAAATATTTATCCACAAAAATAAAATATTTGTTTATGATAAAATTTACAGAAGGGGAGCCGAGCCATCCCTTTCCTTACTGTCATTTCCTCCTAATTTGAAAAAATGCCATAGTACTTCTCAAAGCTTTGTTCTAGTATTTGCTTCATCTACCTTTGTCTTTGGGTAAAGTTGCTTAAAAAAATGTACTTCACTGTTCTTACAAAAAGATACTTCCATGATCCATGGGAAAATGGTCATCAGACACCTGTGCAGCAAATAATGGGAACAAAATACATCATTTTAGGGGTAAGTTTCTTGGCAGGTGGGCAAATGATGGGTCCCTTTCAGCTCAGTATATTCTATGACTCTATGCATGCATAAAGAGTCAGGTGAACAAAAATCCCCTTGACATCCCTTTTGAGAATATTTTTGGCCGTGAATGTAGTTTTTTCAAAGAAAAAAAAAATCACAAGTGTCTCTGCTGCAACCAAATTGGTAAAAGTTTTATTAATTAAAAAAAATTTATATTATTCACTTTCTAGAATGTTTACTTTGATTTTTACTGTCAAAGGACCTTGGAGTTTGAATTGTGTTGAAAAATGTTTCAACCAAATTATAAAAATTATCTCCAAATTTATATAATTTTTAAATTACAAATATTATTTCACCTGAAATCTTTTAGTTAGGCATAAAGAGTATTTTCTTTAAAATTTCTTTTCTTGCATGGCAGACAGCTTTCCTCAGGCTGAAAGGAAAGGAAATGATTCAGGAAAGCTCCCCTTATTAATGAGACAGCTCCAGGTTTGCAGAGGTTTTTTAGTCAGATTATTACTGTCCAGGACACACACTTCTCATTAATAACCATATCATCTCCAGTGTAGTTTTAGTGTGAGCTTTGGAAATGATACTACAAATGCATTACAAGAACTTCACAATTTCACAGGATACAGTGAAATTATTTATTGTTTGACCTTGGCTATATTATATATTCATTTAATCCCAAAATTCTAAATTATTTTAGTATATGCTTGCTCTGTATTTCTGTAGTGGGTTGACCCTGGCCAGATTCCAGGGACCCACTAAAAGTCTCTCTCTCACTCTCCCTCTGCAACTAGACAGAGGAGAGAGAGAAAAAAAAAAACAAACCAAAACCAAAACAACCCACAAAAAAAACTGCCTAAGGATTCCTGAGTAGAGATAAGAGCTGGGAGAAGTCACTTACTAATTACCTTCATGGGGGTATACTTAAATTTATTACTATTAGAATAAGACTTAAATTTATTACTAACAGGATAAAAGTTAAAGAGTGAGAAATAAAACAGTCTTAAAAACACGTTCCCCCACCCCCCTTTCTTCCATGTTCTCCTTCCTCCCCCCACCAGCGGTGCAGGGGGACGGGGAAGGGGGTTGCACTCAGTTGCCGGTTCTGCCGCTGCTAACGTGAGTCCACCCCTCAGACAGCGGTTTTTCCCAATCTGCTATCCCGTGGGTTACTCCTCATGCAGTCGGGTCTCTGCACCCCGATAGTCTTCCAAGGGCTGCAGGGGGATAACCTGCATCACCATGGTCTTCTGCATGGGCTGCAGGGAGGCCATAGCTCTGAGTCCTTCCCCTGCTTCCGTGGGGTCCCTCCCAATGGAGGCAGTCCTTGATGGACCTCTCCAACGTGAGTCCACCCCTCAGGCAGCAGTTCTTCCCAATCTGCTGTCCCGTGGGTCACTTCTCCATGGGGTCAGTCCTTCACGAATGAGCTGCAGCAATGCGGGTCCCCCACAGAGCCACGAGTCCTGGCCGGGAAAAACCTGCTCCAGCAGGTTTCCCTGTCCATGGGCCACAGGTCTCTGGCAGGACCCCACTCCATCCTGAGCCTCCCACAGGGTCACAGCCTCCTTCCTGCATCCACCTGCTTCAGCATGGGAGCCTCCATGGGCTGCAGTGGGGTCTCTGCACCCCGATGGTCCTCCATGGGCTGCAGGGGCCTCCTCCTCCCCCTTCTTCTGCACTGACCTTGGTGTCTGCGTTGTTATTCCCATTTTCTCACTCTGCTCTTCCCTGGTTGGAATTTCTTCTGCACAACACTCCTCTATTCTTAAATATGTTATCCCAGAGGTGTTACTATCATTCCTAATTGGCTCAGCCTAGGCCAACAGCAGGAAGTCCGTCCTGGACCCGTCTATCATTGGTTCCATAGGACAGGGGAAGCTTCTGGCAGCTTCTAACAGTTGCCACTCCTGTAGTCCCCACACACACCAAAACCCAGTCACAGAAAACCATGACAATTTCTTTAAAAACATCTGAGTTCTATTTAATTCAAGTTAAATAGAACTTTAAGAAAATGTAATGAGGTTGTAATTAAACATGTTGGAATATCTTATGGAGTGAACTTCTCCTGTTCAGTTCTGTAAGTTAATAACATCCTTAATTAAAATGACATTTTTATATATAACATTTTTAGTTTTGAATTTAAAAGTACACTGATTTTCCTAAAAAAATTGTCAGTAGTGATTCAGGCCTCTTGCCAAGATCCTATTAACCACTTTCCATGATCATGATTTGTTACTTCAATACATTAATACTGCACAACAAACTAAAATATCAACTTGTACAATGGTGTAGTGGTTTTGAGTTCAGGCCTTCCTTGGTAAGCAGGTTGCAACCAAGGAACCAAGGCCATATTCCCAGTATTCCATAAGATTTTTACGTAAGCAAGAGTATAAATAAGAAGGGAGAGGAAGCTCTCTCTCTCTTTCTTCCAATGGACTGGAAGCGAAGGTTCTTTGCTGTCGTCCTGCCCAGCTGGAGGAGTGAGGCCTAAGTGTGGCCTGGTTGGCCTTGGGAGGTGGATAGTGACGGCGGTTGTTGGCGCGGTTTCCTGTTATCTTGAGGAAAGTAGTAAGATATTCTTTTGCAAGTTTTGTATTTCGATAGGTTTTGGAGTCCGATTGTACAAAACTGGTTTTTGTCCCTTTTTCCCCTTTTCCCTTTCCCTTCTTCCCTTTTTGGGGGGTTCCTTGTAAATAATATCTTAACTGTAATATATATAAATATATATATTTATGGAATTCGGTTGGTTTGGGTTCTTTTAGTTTCATACAGTTTTTTTCCGTTTGTGCAAAGGGAGAAAGAGGGTTTTTCACAGTGATCTGGGCACTTGGCTGGGAGCCAAGTCCAGCCTCAGACAAATGGTGTGTTTAAAATACCAAGATGAATCCACATTCTGAGGTTATTATGGCTGTTGCCCTTGACACCTTTTTTTGACTATGTGAAAATTATTCAATGCCTTTTTGTTCAGGAAAAAAAAATATTTATTAGGTAAAGATTTAGGGGAATAATATGAAATAAAGTAGTCTTTCTGTATTTTAAAATACATTAAAATGAAGTCAAATAACAAGCGTTTCACTTATATACCTAGTATTACTACTGATTTATGATTTATTACTGACTGCTGACTTTGGATTGTGCAAACATTTAGCTCAAAGCCCCATTAGGCAACCAAATGTCCTCAAAAGAATTTTTTAATATGCCACATGGAAAATGAGGGCAAGGGTTGTCTCACTAGTTTTTGAATCTCAAAAAAATTAATTATGCACAACACTGCAGAAATCACCAATACCTGAAGTAAAAAGTTGAACCAGCTTTATTCATAATGCAGTGTTACTTTCCCTTTATGCTTAAAATATAGGTATTTATATTTTATATTAAAATATTAATAAAAAATTAAACTTTTAATTTATAGTAAGCTTGAGAACTAATATACAATGAAGACTCCTTGTCTTCACAGCCAGTGTTTATTCAGATGTGTGCATCGATTATGCTGTTTTGATGAAAGCAACTGGGCATAACATTGCACTGTGATGAATAATTTTAATAAGGTCTTTTTCATTCTCTCCCTTATCCATATTTTCATAACCCTAGTGTAGATCATGATCATGCAGTGCTTTCTCAAGGAAGCTTCTCATGTTTAGACAAACTTTATCTAGACAAGAATAAGACTAATTTCTCCCTTTTTATTACTGATTCTTGAATGGCCATTGAGTAATACACAGAACAAGGTCAATTCCATCTCCCAGTTCCCTGCAAAACAAACTGGATTTACATGTAATATAAGCAGAAAAAAAACCCCAAGTGATTAGTCCGTGTTCGTGGTAAGTTCAACTGACTTTTTCATCAGAAAAATGCAAAAGCAATACTGAACTGATTAGTAATAATTATCACTGGACTAGAGATTATTTTTTTGTCAGAAATAAAAATTGAGGGGGTTTTTTACCCCCATGTTATGATGGTGAATTCACTTTTTTGGGTCCAAGAAACTGATTTCAGAAAGAGATCTAACTTCTTTTTTTCTCCTCTTTCCCCAGACAAGGATGGCAGGATATTCCATTTCACACCAAAAGCTAAACACAATGGGACCTCCTTTCATCAGCCACTCAAATAGCAGTCAGAGTTCCTGAGTATGGAGCTGTTCTACTTCCCAAAATTATTGTCAGAAGGAAGCACTGGAGCATGTGTAGGACTTGGGAAGGATTTCCTCTTGACTTATGCCTTGGGAACAGAAGGGGATCAGTTTTGGAGTTCACTTATCATCTGGAAACATCAAGTGGCAGAAATTGCAGTGAAACAAGCTACTGAAAGAAAAAACACCACCCCTGCACTTCCAGATGATGCATCACCCACAGATCTCCACTTTCTGGGCACAAGTGAAAAGAAATATGAAGCTGAGAGTGGGAGGGGAAAACAACATCGTTACAAACAGACGGTTCAATGCCAGTGAGGAAAAGAAAGGCAAAGTGAGTGCCTCAAGAGACAAATGACCTTTTCTAACATGGAAGATGAGAAGTAATGAACATTACGAAGGACGATTGGAGTGAACAGACTTAGCCCCTGTTTTAGGTAAGGATTCATCACGGCAGGATTTATTCAATCCTTCCATTATGAGTGAAATTTACTTCTCTCTGTACCACAGCCCAAGTAAGAATGTAGGAGAGAGACCCTTCCACACTCCATAATCCATATGGTATCTTAGCAAATGTTATCTATCTACAGCTGAAAGAGCAGTCACTGTTCCTCTTAACCCCTGGATTTAACTATATCCATACAGCACAGTTTCAACAGATGCTGGGTTTAGATAGCAAAGGATCTTTTATGGATTTCTAAGCAGAGCAGATGGTTTAATTTCATAATATCCAGAAAGACTGAGTTTCTTAACTCTTTAGTGCGCATGTGACATGAATTTCTGTCTTAAAACCACTTATCACTAAGATGTGTGTACGTAAAGTTTGTTTTCAA
Source organism: Platyrinchus mystaceus (assembly GCA_035041135.1). Classification (NCBI taxonomy): domain Eukaryota; kingdom Metazoa; phylum Chordata; class Aves; order Passeriformes; family Tyrannidae; genus Platyrinchus; species Platyrinchus mystaceus. The sequence continues at coordinate 113,225 of JAWWLV010000021.1, read as the reverse complement.
ATGTGTCTTTCTGCCCCGGACTTGGAGAAACTGTATTATTATCAACTCCAAGTGCATGAGAGTGGGAAAAGTCAATTTCCATCATCACAAAAGCTAAATTACTATGTCATTTGTGGCTTATATAATTCTTATTTCAATTTTTACCTAGGAGTAAATTCAGTTTTTATCTAGGAGTATCCTATTTCACTTATCTCTAGTACTGTCTTAAAGAATATGCAAATGAAAACCCCAGTCAGGTACTATGAAGAGAATATCTCTAAAAGCCAGTGTGCTGTGGTTTCATCCTGCAAGTAATTTAGATTGTTGCTTAAAAACTATCTGTTTACACTTTGACCATTACTTCCATTGCTATTATTATGTTATGAACCATCCCAGAGAATCAAGAGACAAAAAACCAACTTACTTGCAAATAAAAACCCTATGCATCAGGAGTTTGTTCTGGAGGGGGAAAACCTGAGGCATCTTTGCAGCAGCTGAGTAATAGGAGAGATTTCATAAGTGGTCCTAGTGAAACACAGTTGTCTGATTGCTCTGGCATCAGCGTGTGGATTATGACTGGGCTTAATGATCTCAAATAACAAATAAAGCTTTGTACAACACTCATTCTGCAGTGAATTTTGCAGTGAAAATGCTTGTTATTGATGTCTTCCAGCTCTCACTTTATGAACTTTTTCTAATGTGTGGGCATATTTTAGAGACAAGGGAAACTGATTAGTAAGGCGCACATTTGCTACAGTTGAGAGATATCCCTGTTTCCCTTAACATTTCATATAGGCAAAGTTGCCATGCTTATTGAATAACCTGCTATTTATCACCATGAAGACAGAAGAATCCCTGTTTAAACATGAATGTAGGCAAAAAGTTAACTGCAAGAAAGGAAAAAGAAAATAATTACCTCACCTGAAAATTCTGTATCCCTACACACACACCCCCTCAACCCCACCCTTGAGGACAAATGGACTTTCACACATTCCTTTCTTTTTCCCTTCTTTCTTAACATACTAGCAAAATATCCGTTTTGAAGAAAGTTTTAGCATATCTAAAATTTCTATCTGGTGATCCAAATACTGCTTCCACTGTGCTTCTATCCAAGGATTGCTTGAGTAAGGTTCACCTACACCTGCAATAAACAAAACATTGCTGTATGACTGTTATGTTGTCTAAGAATCCTTTAGAGTGAAGCCCAGTGACATCATTCTCAGGATGTTGCTGTCAGAATTGTAAAGCTACACTTTGAGTGTTAGCAAAATACTCTTAGAATTGCAGAATATCCTGACTTGGAAGGCATCATCAACTCCTGACCCTGCACAAGACACCACAAAAAATCCACCATGTGCCCGAGAGCACTGTCCAAATGCTCAGTTATCCAGACAATTAACCAGCAGTAGATGAGGATATGGACCAAATGGACCAAAACATCCCAACTGCACTACTTCCAAATGTAATTTCTGGAAATTGCAGAAATGCAATTATAACACCCAGTACTTCAGACATGCACACCAGTGTTAGCATTGGGATCATTATATAAGAAATCTTCACCAAAAGATGTTCGAGTGGCTTATACAAAGAAACCTGATTGGTAAGCATGGAGAAGAATATGTGTTATTACATGGAAACACTGTCTCTAAGTCTCCTCAGAGGTAAATTAGAATAACTTTGACATATACTGCAAGCTTAGTCTTCTTTTCTGACTTTACTCACAATGACTTACACTGTAGGCAGCACCATTTCCTCGGTGAAGCAAAACAGTAAATAAACAGCAACTTTAACCTAATTCTAGCCCTTCAAGTTGCCAGTTTAAATAATTCTAACTAAAGTAAGCTGTACTTGCATATATTTTTAATTTTCAAGCAATTTAGTTTAACTAATGAATGATGAGAGAAGACCACAGTTCATGCATTGGAGAACCAAGATATGCTGTACTGAAGTTTTCCATCTAGAAGAGGTTTTACGAATGTGCAGTAGGGATTGTAAAAGAGGACTATAGGAGCCAGTGCAGAGACCTGCCACGAAGAGTAATTTCTTTCTCCTGCACCTGTTTGCCAGTTGAATCAACTCCCCACAATTTCTCTGTCTCGTCCACTTCTTAAAGGAATACTAAAATGAAGCTCATCTAATTAGGAGTACTTTGTAGACCTGCACTTTAAATTGAGAGCATTAAGTCATTACTGCCATGGCTGTGTATGTACCACCCTTGGAAGCACAGCATCTGTTGCAGTCACTTTCCATAAGCTGCGTGTGCTGACCCAGTTCCTCTGTTTTGTGTCTCTGTTCCCCAAGTGTCAGACATGAATCTGTCTCAGCTTAGTGGCATTTCTAGAGAACCACATCATATATATTTAACTAGAATCAAAGTAATTTTAGAACACTTGCTGTTACTTATTTTTCCCTTTTCTATTTCATGAAATGTATAATCCTAAACTAACATTAAATGATACTGTTTTTAATCTTTAGAGCATATTTTCTCTTTGCATGTCTGTAGATGTTAAGACTTCAATACACATTCTGTTAAAGGAAGCATCTGACTTTTATTAACACATTGCCTCTCAGATCTTCATGACTCATCAGTCTAATGGAAACATGCACACGCAGCTACAGAGAGCATTTAGCTCAAATTTAGATATGCCTTCTCGTAGAAAAGAAGACTGAAAAGCATCACATGCACCAAAAAATATCAGTGGAATTCTTAAAATCCTAGTGGGTCCTAAGTTCACTGAAGTAAAGAGAAAAATCTCCTTTGATTTGAGCAGGCTTAGAATCAGAGTAAATTATCTGTGGCTTTCACTGTTTTCTCCATGTACCTTGAATTCCCTTAGCAACAAGGTCACTCTTTGACTACAAAACTGTGTAGCTTTTCAGCCATTCAGATTATGTGGAAACTGGAGCAGCTGAAGAATATCGCAAACTACTTTGTTATGTTGAGGTTATTCATGTCCCCATATTAGTGATGTGCTGAAATAACTGCACTGCAATTAAAACAGAAATATATTTTAATTTAACAATGTTTACCACATAACACATATTTTTAGAATAATTAGTTGATTTAGCAAACTTATATTTACTGATTAATTTATGGTCTTCTTGATTAATTTAATGGTTTTTCTCTCCCTTCTATATCATTAAAAATCTAAAGAAATATTAAAAGTAGAAGCTAAATAAAAATCCAGCTTATTTCCATTAGTTCATTCTGATTTTCATTTTGTTTTCAAGTTTCCATATGAGTTATTTGGACACAATCCTGTTGCTCTTATTTCATCATTTTTAGCAGGAAAACTGCCAAACAAAGCCATCCTCTCTCTTCAGTAAAGTGCAGACTAAAGCTGTATATACATAGTATCCATAAGATTTATTTATATATATTTAGAGAAATAAAATTTTAACAAGTATTTAACATTGCCCTGTTTCAATGCAGATAAACTGGTGTCACACATTCTGCTCAACGTAGTAAATCCTAAATCCTACACATTCCCGTGGATGTCAAGGGACTATTCATTACAATTTTCCTCAAGGAGGGCTTTTAAATCCTAAATAGGGGAATTATTAGAACAGCTGTCAAATTTCCCAAAGGCTTCAATTCTGTAGGTATTGTCAACTTAATCCCAACTGCAGAACCTAGACAAAGTGCAGATCAGTTGGTGCCTCAGTTGGGTTTTTCATTCTTGCTGTCCCTGGAATGCTTCTAGACACAATCCATTTAAGTCTTTGGTGACATCTTACCCTGAATAAATTTGGAAGTATCCTGTACTGTTGCATGAACCAGTTTTAGGCTCCACACCACAATGTATTTTTCAAACTTTGTTTCTTCTGCTTACCTTGTGCAGATCTCCCATTCTCAGCATGAGTGAGAAATGAATTCAACACACTGGAATTTTCTTTCTTTGAAAGCAGACATCCCTCCCACCACTGTGAAAAGTTCAGGTCTTTTTAAAAGCTATTTTTTTGCTGCCTTAATGAATGCAGTGTCCTCAGGAAGGTTACTGCTATGCTTAGTTTGCCATCTCTCATACAAAACATATAATCCTCCTTTCATTCTTTGGGTCTTAAATTTTGATTTGATGCTGTATATATAGAACAAGGACACAGCATGGTGCACAGTCCATATCTGGGATGCTTCAAAGGAGATCAGAGGGATGACAACCTCAACAGTGCTTGAACACCAGCTGATAATTGAGGTGAAAGTCAAGTGAAAGCAGAGAAAAAGAGCTAAGGAGAACTCACAGCAAACCGGCTTCTTTAGCCCAGATTGGTCAAGAAATCACTGGATAGTTTTTGAGATACAATACAATATGGCAGTGATAAAGGGGAAGCAGACTGAATACGTTGGGAATTCCAGGAAGTAGGTTGGTTTACCTAAGCTGGAAGTGACCAGCTAATTCAGATCATGTCATGTTACCTTTGAGCTCTTTGGTATTATGCCCTTTTCTGTCTTCTTTCTTTTCATGTGGAATTAAGGAAGGCAGAATATGTAATAGGAAGGCCTGATCTTGTAATAATAGGTGTTCACACGACTGCCTTGTGCACCAGACTAAATAAAAATGGAAAAAGTTCTTACAAATGAAGATTCTTTTAATTTGAAGCTGCCTGTACATGAGTATTGTGTGAGGAAGAAACAAAGCTACCTGACCTCTAGAATTACAGTAGTGTAGCAAAAGAGCAATAAAATCCTATCAAGTACAAGTAGCAGTGATTTGCAAGAGATAAAAAGAATCAACTAGTAAACTAAGCAAATTTTTTGGCAAGAACATAAGTAGCATTCAAAAAGTATCTGGTATAGGAGCAATGTCAGGGTGTACTAACAGACCACTAAAGGATTCATTAGACAGGTAAAAAAATCCAAACCAGAAAAACAACTTAACATGGTTTTAATGTCTTTCTTGGCCAAACAATTTCTCATGTTAAGTATTGAAGTAAAAAACAATGCCAAATGTCATCCTGGCCCAATTATCTGGAGAAATACTAATGACAAAGTTGAAACCAGATTCTCAGAACTGCCAGGCAGAAAAACCATTTAGGCTACTCAGCATTTGTTCTGCCTTTTTATTTCTCACAAACTGAAAAATTAGCATTATTCATTAGCATGAATATATACCTTAGCAGAATAAACGTGGCCAGTCTTTGTGAACGAAGATTTGGGAAAGGTCTTTTACCTTTCAAGCCTGCGCAATGGATTTTTTTAGGTGAGACACAGCCTGCGCTGAACTGAGCCC
>JAWWLV010000021.1:82842-92931 GCA_035041135.1 Platyrinchus mystaceus | reverse complement strand
CCAACCTGGCCTTGGACACTTCCAGGGATGGGGCAGCCACAGCTTCTCTGGGCAGCCTGTGCCAGGGCCTCACCACCTTCATAGGGAGCAATTCCTCCCCAATATCCTATCTAAATTTGTCTTCTGACAGTTTGAGCCATTCCTCTTGTCCTGTCATTCCAGGCCCCTGTAAATAGTCTCTCTTCATCTTTCTTGTGGGCTTCCTCTGGAAGGACAGAGGTGCATTTTCTGCAGGACAAAGGAGTGAGGTCATTTATGTGTGTACTAAATTTCAACGAACAGTTAGGTTGTTAAAAGACATGGGAACTTAGAAATTATATGAGAAGTTAAAAAACAAAGATAAAGCTTCAACTTTTATAACTAAAACAATAGGGGAGCATTTCATAAGAAGTTCTGAGGTTTTCATGAATATGTGATGTGTATGTGAGGGATCTACTAATAGCACACCACAGTTTTCCTTGATATAACCTCCCTTTAGATTTTATGTCAAGATAAAGGGATCTTTTCCTTGAATATTTCTCTTCTTGTGACTCTCAAGTTCCTGTCTTTATCAGAATTTTCTTTTCAAAAACACAAGTGATGGAATTCTGACTTTGCCCAACTGTGTCACTGACTTCCAAATGGACAAATACTTCATTCAGTGCTTCTATTTTGAAACAGTGCTGCTAATAAAGGGTGAATCACTTGAGGGACTGGATGCTGAGCAGAGCACTTCTTTTAAATAATCATTTTCTAAATGATATTATTAGAAACAGAATAATCCCTATAAGGTATCACATGTAAACTCATCTTTTTTTTTTCCAACATTCAGAAAATTCATGAAGGCCATTGTTCAGAAAATGAGTATATACATAATACTCTGCTTATTAATATAAAGCAAGAACAGCTGAGCAAATGCTGTGTTTCAGTGTAGATTCTGCATTTCTCTGTGATTTTATACAGCTTTAAAAATAGATCAAAAATAGGAAATTCATGTCCTTTAACTTATGGAAAAGATGTATTAACTTTCATCTTGATGTAAGAAAGAAATTTTTTACACCGAAAACAATCATTCCCCTGGACAACCTCCCCAGGCATGTGGTAGAATCCCCATCACTGAAGGTTTTAAAGATGTGATTGGATGGTGGGATAGATAATCTCATGTAGGCTCCATTCCCATGAAAGGTTGGACCAAATGATCTTCCAAGATTGTCTCAGTGTAATGAGACTGAAGTGTTTGCTAAGGAGGATGAGTTATGAGCAAAACCAAGTTCCTCCCTCTAAGCAATTGTAAATCTGAAATTAAGAGGGTCCAGTTGAGGAAATATGGAGAAAGAAAAGATAACAGCCCTTTATTAAAGGATATACGTGTATTGGCAGGGGGCACTGTTGGGCCCCAGTGCCGGGAGAAACCGAAATGCAGATTCCCACACACACACCAAGAAGGGGAAAAGGAAAAGGGCAAAGGGGGTTCTTCCCATGGACTCACGCTGTTGGCTGGCTCTGGCCGGGATTTCCCCCCCTTCATCGATGAGTACAAGCTGCTGCCAACATGGAAACGGAGGAGGGGAGGGGTGGCCTCTTCCCTCAAGGGTTCCTCCACAAATGGCCCTGGTTTCTCTGGTGGAATCTGAGGGAGGTCCAGACCATGGGCAGAACAGGGCACGAGAGAACGGAGGTGGATCGTAGCCAAAGGCAGCCAGATGACCTGGCTGAAAACAAAATGAATTCTGGAGCCCTTCTCTTCCCACACAGCCTCCCCGAGTCAGGGCAAAAGTTGAAGTTCGATGCCGTTTTCCGAAGAGAAAGAAAAAAAAAACCAACTCATCACTCCCCCCAAACAGTCTTCTGAGGGTCATTAGCTTGGAATGTGGGTCTGCTGGCTAGTTCTTTTGTGTGTGTCAATCACTCTAGGCAACCACCCTCCCCTTCCCTTGTTCAACACCTTACTTTCACCATGGTGCAGGGGAAAAAAAGCATTCAAGCTGTTTTTTTTTTTTTCTTTTGAACAAGTAAACCTATTGCAAAGCCCTAAAACAAATCCTTGAAAACACAGAGATTTTTAAATTAATAAAGTTACCTATTTTAGGATGAAGCTTAAGTGTCAACAATCTTTTGATCCTTTCAAAACTACACTAAAGCAAATATTACCATCTGACATTTTGGAAAAGCCATTCTGTTGCAGTTTTAGTCTCATTTTCAGAAGCATCAGTAGAGCAAGTACAGCAAAGCTGGTAACAGCAGTGGCACTAATTCAAAAGAAATATTCATATGGACAGCAAAGAACCCTATAAAAGTAATATACAATGGAGAAAAGAAAAAGTCAGTGTAAAAATATCTCACATGACTCCCAGTAAACAAGGAAAGGGCACAAATATTTCTGGCTTTAGTCACAGGTGTGAGGAGTGTCCTGACTTCATGTAAGAAGGAACTGCTGTCTGACAGTAGGATCACAGTATTGGCTAGAGGGAGCCTGGCAAACACAGCCTAAGTGAAGACCTGGTAGTCCAGACTAAAAGCATGATTAAATTACACCAAGAGAAGAAGAAAAGACAGCAAAATTTTGGGTCCAAGAACTGTCATCAATTCACATAACAAAAAAACAAAAGATAGCAGAAAAATCTAAAGGGAAGACCCCTCACCAGGATGAAGTGGAAACTCCAGAAGGACAAATTCTGCTCTGTGATTTTAACAATTTTGCCTAATGTCAGCACGTTTAAGACTTCTACTACTCCATTTAAGAACTTGATATAGGACTTCAGTGATTCTCATGGGTCCTTTCCAACTCAAAATATTCTATGATTCCATGGATTTTAACAGCAGTATCTGTTTCAATTGGTTTCCACTTTTATCTGAAGTTCAGAATTTTGGAATGCCTTCCCAGCAACATCTCATCTTATCTACTAACCAAGAAGTGTCCCTTTAGAGTGAGTCCTGAAGTGGCTTTTTCCTCAGGTCACTTCACTGCATCTTTAAAGGCTTGGCTGCACAAACATAAACATTTATTTATGTTTATAGAGTAGGATTGAATCTGCAAATATATATCATGTCAGTCATGGTCACTTACTGACATAAGGACATGTCAATCACTGATCAATACCAGTTCATGAGCTCTAGGAATACCTTGAAGAAGTACTGTTTAAAAATGTCATTCTAAATAAGAGAGGAATTGCTGCAATGATGAACCAGTCAAACAAGAAACTTGACAAAAATTACAAGAATTCAGAGAATTTTCCACCAGAAATGGCTCAGATTCTAAGGCATTGTTGATCAAAGCACCTAGAACTCTAGAGCTGCTTGAGTTTCTTCTAAATTATTCAAGTGTCATAAATTAAACAGCTGGACACTGTTTCAATCTGCTCTGAGCTGATTATATAAAATGGCACCATATGGTTTCTTGAGCATTCCCAGGCAAGTCACAAAGGTGAGGTGCTCAAAGAGCCAGGGAAGGCTGATTTGGAATAATGAAACCATCTTGACTGCTTACAAGTCTGCCTTTTGTCAAAGGAGGGTCATGGCAAGTCTCTCTGAATTAAACCTGAAACCATCCTTCATTCTTTCACAAATAGTGACATTTTGAAAAATAAAAAAGGAAGTAAAAAAAGTAAAGACATGCAATAATCAACATTACAATAACATGAGACAGCAAAGTTTATTTTTAATGAAGTAGGTTTATCCTTTCAACAAATCTGAGATCTTTCAAATGGTATTCAACTCCTTTCATTAATAAAGGTATTTTAACTGCAACATTTGCTGCGATTTACAGTAAAAACAAATGCTGAAATACTGTAATAACTGTGAAGACAGAAATATGAATTCTTCATTTAGTTCTAATAACAGAGTTCAAACAAGCAAATGCATTAGAGAGCAAAATCAGCGCAGTTCAAGAAAATTAGAGGGAATACTGAAGGATTTGTTTAAAACTAGGCACCAAAATTCTATTCCTAATCAGAGCCACTGCGCCTCATATTCCTTTGAGAATTTTTCTTTAACAGGGCATTAGTCTATCATCAGCCTATTTTTTAAAACTAAAATGGTATCACTTCTGAGTTAAGTCATTCTCACAAAAAAAAAAGGCTCCCCAGTGTTTCTTATCAGTTTTTTCTCAGATGGAGTTGTTTTTAAAGGATCAAGATGAGTAACTGCAAAAAAGTAATTTCTGTATGTCCAGGAGGTTAATTAGTTTGTTTAATTTCAGCTATTAGGTCTTTCTTTCCTCCAGCTCCTGTGCTTTTTCCTCTTCTTTTTGACACTGTTTCATGGAAAATTGTGTTGATGTCTTTCACCATAATGAACAGCAGTACATAAATAATCACATGCTACCACATAAACACATTAAAAATTAGATAGAATTTGAATACTGTAAGTTATCACCTTTCTGTGCCTCATGAAAACATCATTCAAATTGTTGCATTACTGTTATTTTTGGGTTTTTTTTAATCTGAAGAAGCAGCAGACTAAAGGATAGAACAGACAAAACTCAAAGCTGATTTCAGGAGCAGAGCCAGTGGACTGTAACTAAAGAAAACTTCACACACTAAAAATTCCATGAGAATTTAAAACCCAAGCTCTCATACTTGTGAGCTTCAGAAATCAGCTAGAGATATTTCTTTCCTACTGGCTAATTACTATTTACCTCACCCTCTCTAAACATGCTGGACATTCTCAATTTCAAAGCTTAAAACCTTATTTATTATTAATATAAATTTATATAAATAATTATTTATTATTAATCAGCACTTTCCACCAAAATAGCAGTGTTCATGTTGCTTTCAACTTCATTACCATAGCTGTTAATAAAGGAAATTTAAAGGGTAAATGCCATTAAGGAAAATTATTTAAGTGTTACCTTACCAGAAGAAGTCTTCCAAAAAAATGCAAGTCATACAACTGTAAGACTATTTTTCAAATCTTAAGAGGATGTTTTTAAAGGGAAAAGATTCTTTAACTAATAGTCTTCAAATTAGAGATCTCCAAGCAAATCTCTTTTTGAGAGACTGAATTTTAATACAACTTACACTGTCCAATGATCAACAGGAGCAGTTGCAAAAGTGACAGAAATTCAAGACCCTATATGGACTTAATTTTCTTTGTACTTTTACACTGTTTTTTAATTGTTTCTTTAGCAGGAATAAGTCATTCTGAAAGGAACAATTTACAGCATTTTGGTTAGATGATCCTAGTTTTCTTTTATTCATACAAAATATTCATTAAGGGAAGCTGAAAATCCCATGGACTTTTAAGGTACTTGAACTTGGCCCAGGCATTCATATGTCATTGGTTAAGGAGGAGAAGAGGGTGGAAAAAGAAAGAACCTATAGAGAGAATCACTGCATATTATAAAATATATGTAATATAGAAAAAATTCTAGAATGTGTGAATAATTATTTCAGCTGCATTTCTAGTCCCCTAACTGCTCTATCATCTTCATGGAATTCTTTCTGATGAATTTTATCTAAGATTTTCCTCAGTTTTTAGCACTTCTCTTAATCTGAAAAATTTAAAGAAATTTAACCCTGAAAACTGTCAGGCAACTGTTGCAAGTGCCATTGGAAGAAAAAATCCAATCGTGATTTTTGTGGTGTTCCATTTTCCATCATTTTTTTGCTCCTAAACACACATGTACATACACTAAAAACTAAGAAGAAAAACTTCATTACCTTGCTTCAGAATAGAGAATCCTAGAATACTGGGCTTATTTAGTTAGAGCCTACCAGATAGTTTTTGATTTTTTTTTTTTAAAAAGTAACTTATTTACTTTACATATGGGATGTGGCCAGTCTTTGTGAATGAAGATCTGGGAATAACATTAAAAAATTAAAGCAAACCACCATACTTAAGCATTTCAAATCAGTAATTTCCTCGTCATCTTATAAGTGACCTGAAATGTTAAATTATTTTAATACTATGCAATTGCTGTGTGTTCAAACATGATAATATCAATGGTTAATTGACATTCTTACAATTGTACCTAATAATCTCTGAAATATCAACATGGAAGTCAACAAGCAGCTGTGACCGTGACATCAAAGCTCTAAACACAACAATATCTGGATTCAAACTACAGCAAAGATTAAAAACAATGCACAACAAAAAAAAATATTTAATAGGTTTTTATTAAGCACAGAAACAGGTTGCCCAGACAAGCTGTGGAATCTCCATCCCTGGAACTATTCAAAAGCCATCTGGACGTGGCTTTCAGGCAACCTGGTCTAGGTCACCTTGTTTCTGCAGGGGAGTTGGACAAGATGACCCTTTCAAACCCAACCATTCCATGAATGTCAGCCTTCTCCTTGGAGAGGAGGCTCTCATCCATGGGAAAGGGACAGGAGTGAGTATTTCATGTATTTTATGGCTTTTGAGGTGACTCAAATCTCAAACTCAGGTTACCAAGAGCAATGAGGGCCAGCGGTTTGACAAAAAGTCTTTCTATGATTTTGACAACGTTTAAGACATTACCAACATTTCAGTCCATCACACACAAGGCACTGAACCAGTATAAATAACAGGCCTTGCTGTGATCTGAACTGTGTATTCAGCAAAGTTCCCCTTTTGGCACTTTCCCCAGCATTTCCTCTAATGCTGGAGGATTTCGGGTTGATATTTTCAGCTGTATGCTTTTTAAGAGGAAGTTCCCAGTTAATTTTTTGCTGAATTGTAAAGCTGTTACAATAAATGTTTAAATATAACAATATAACAATTTCTGATACACAGTATTTATTCATATTTAATTCTTAGTAATATAATTTCTTTGCTCCAACAGTACTGAAAAGATTACTCAACTGTGTGGTTTGGGTCTTTATATTATGTTTTATTCAAAACTTTAACAACTAAAAAAGCTCAGAAACAATGTTTGCTACTTGTTCCCACTTTGCATTGACCTTCATCTTAAGGAAACCTCCCACAAACTTCAAGATCATATCCTGATTCATATATTATACATGGAGGCATTTACCACGTATTATCAACTTAAGAACTCTGAGCCATTCTGTATTCTGGAAATTATGCAGTTTAGCAGATGTCTCCCTTATGGGAATGTATTATTTTTAAGATTGAAATACAAGCTCTTGTAAAAATTTGAATTTATTTTATTCTAAAAGTTTCCAAAATCTAATGAAGTCATCCATGACTGATCACCTCAAAGTGTGGGTTTTTTTCCCTTAGATCAAGAAATAGGAAGTTAAGCCAAAATTTTATAACTTTTGCAACTAATTCATTACAATTGTAGACCAAATGTTTCCATTTTCAGTGAAAAGGAGATAAAGTCAATTTAGACTTAAAGCAGAAGATGCCACAGAAAATTCTAAATTTCCACATCCCATGAATTGTTCATTCTTTAACTTCAAGAAATAACTACAGAATGCTGCTCTGCCAGTGGTGCTTACACAGAACAGAAAAATCAAAACTGCACTTATATAACCAGATCTTTTCTTTTACACTGAGGTATAAGGCAATAAATATCAACGTCTGTGATGTGTGAGTGCTATGGAACAACAAACTCTGTAAAACAGAGCACAATGGTATTTCCTAAAGAGCGTGATTAGACCAGAATAATTTCCCACTGTTTTGGTTTGGCTTGGCTTTTATTGCCAAGGCCGAGCTGCCCCTTTCTCCCCCTTCCCGCTTGTTCAAGTGAGGGAAAAAAAAACGAACCACCGAAAAACCCGAAAGAAGCCCAGACAAAACTGGATCATACCAAAAATATATATTTACATATATTTACAATTATATAAACAATTTGTACATGCAATAGGGAGCTCCCGAGGGGAAAGGGAAAAGGGAGGGGAAACAGGGACAAAAACTAAAACAAGTAACCTCCAAATACACACCGTTAGTAGACAGCTAGCGAATAAACAGAAAAAAATGAATTAAAATACTTCCCTGGATTAGACAGTAGAAGTGTATGAAGCACCAACCATCTCCCCACGCCATCCAGAGGGCCAGAGATAATGGCAGGTCCAAGCAGACAGGCCTTGGCCCACACAAGCAAAGACCCTCTGCAGAGAGATCTGTCATCCTCAGCCACCAGAAGAAAGAAGAGAGCAAGGCCTCTAATCTCTCATTTATATGTCTTGTTACATAAAAACCAGGATGGAATAACCTGGGTAATGGGCATTTCCTTAGTTACAACTGGATACTAAGGAAGGCCTGGATTAAAACTATCACACTTACTGACCATTTTGTGCAAAATGTCAGTGCATCTTGCAGTGTGTTTTCCAAGGGAAGACAGTGCTAAAAGGAAGCATGAGAGGCTATTTATGCTCTGCTCTTATTATATGAGACATATATCTCTTACTATATTGGAAGATTGGTCCTTGAAAGAAACTTTTTGGTCCTATTACAGCAAAAACAATAATTAAAAATAAAATTTCAGTAAGCTCTTCTAGATTGTTCCCTCAGTTACTCCTCAGCTTTTTTTAGCAGTAAGATAATAAAGATGTCCAAAGGCTTGATCTGGCATCTCTGAAAGCAAACAAACAGAGTCACAGCTCTTTCCTTTTTGGAGCCCTAACTCATGCTGTAGTTACCCTTCAGGGAGTACCAAGGTATTTTAAGCCCAATACTAAAATTTTCTTCAAAAATTATAATTCAGATTCATTGCTGAGATGTCTCAAACTCCAGCAGGCTAATTATATCTCTTCTTTTTCTTGATTATTTCTAAATCATCTTCTTTTTGAAGAGCAAACTCCAGCAAGTCAATCCAACTAATTTCTGTAAATATAGCAAGACAGAACCAAACTCTGGATTAGAACCAGGGTAAAACTGAAGATGAGGAAAAATTCAAATTTCAAAAGGAATAATTTTAGAACCTGTTTAACATTCAATACTGGAATAAAGGTAAAGGAAAGTATGGGAAGGTCCCCCTGACCCTCCTGTTCTCCAGGGGTTTTTTTGCTATATCAGAAGAGATCTCCCAACTGATATTCAAACAGCTTTTCATCTTCAATAGGTCTTTGCATTTTAATTTGATAATAAAACTCTGGGGATATTTTTAAAACCTCTAAATCATGATGTTACAAATTTTCAGATGCTATTGCACTCTTATAAAACATATTCAAGCTGTTCCTAAAACCTGGGAAGAGAAAATGTTCCAAAGCTTACTTCAGGATACTGTGTAGCATCTGGACAAAAATTCCTCCAGTTATCAGGAAACACCTATGCTACAGTAAGGGGATTACCAGAAAAGGCTCTTCACTGTCGTTCTTGAGTTGAAATGAGTTTAAAGTTAATATTTCATTGAATTCTCTTCTGTGAGATTTCTGCTAAATGCTGCAGATTGCATTTCCTTTACCCAGCTCAAAGAAAGTTTGTGTTTCTTCCATGCTCATTTCAATGGTTTTGGAAAAGATGAGCTGTGCTCCCCTCCCCCAGAGGGAAAGATCTGTCCAAATTCCAATCTGTCCATCGTGTGCACAGGTGCACTTTCCTTCACACCAGTGCTCTCCTCTGAGGCAGGAATAAGAATGGTACCATATGCCTACAAACAGATGCATCAATGCATTTGCTTTGAAACAGAGTGGAGACCAGCAGGGAGAAGAACCAAGGGAAAGGCAGATCATCCAGAGGATCAAATAACTACCTGCCAACATTAGTTCAGGGTGAGGGTTTTTTGGTTTTTTGTTTTGTTTTCTTTGGTTTGGTGGTTGGGTTTTTGTTGTTGTTGTTGTTGTTGTTTATTTTTTTAACTAATACTTAAGTTATTTCAACATTCACAAACTTGGCTTCTGCAGTGTAAGAAACACAGGAAAGATTAGCAAGAGCATCAGTTAGTGGAGATACACCTTGCTCCTCGCTACATCTGCTGTGTGGAAAATGCCCTCAGCTCACCCTACCCTCCAGCTGCAGAACAGGACAGAAGAAAGGACTAGTACAGATGCTTGTAGCTGGACTTATTTTCCACAGCTATTTCAGTTTAAGTATGCTGAACAGAAAGGAAAAAAATTATATTGACAGTTACTGCATTAGTTATAATAGAATTTTTACACAACTAGAGGGACAAGGAGCTCCTGGAGCGGCTCCAGCACAGGCTGCAGAGATGCCGAAGGGATGGAGCATCTCTGGGAGCAGCAAAGGCTGAGGGAGCTGGGGCTGTTCAGCCTCCAGAGCACA
>JAWWLV010000021.1:0-10073 GCA_035041135.1 Platyrinchus mystaceus | reverse complement strand
TGCAATGTATTAAACCAAAATGATAATAATAAAAAGATAACAACTGCCAATGGATTCCACACAGGATGAATTGGCTTCCAACTTACCAAAAGCTCTGAAATATACCTTTGCCTTTTCAACATAATATAGATTAAATGCTTCATACAGAGTCCATGGCAGAGGCTTTTAAGACAGGTTTCTTTAACCTGCTAATATGTTTTAATTCTCTTGTCACTCTACTTACCACACCTAAAATTGATGATACTGGTACATGTCACTGTTCTGATTTAAGGACTTCAGAGAATTCTGCCACAGAGATGGAGATTTCAGCTATCCCGTTGAGTAAGAAAAGCCATTTAACTTTACTGAATGAAAATGCCACCAAAGACAGAGACACTAAACATATGTGACACTGCCCTTGAAACGACAAATAACTGCTACCACAAGTGCTGCTCACACACTAAATGTGCAAGAAACACTTAACTGATAATGTAATAACCACCCAGAGAATACACAGACAATCTCCATTAGACTGGAAGAAATTTAATAAACAACTACCAGCTAAAAAACCTATATGAGGTCACATAGGCATTCAGTGAGCTTGAATTTGAACTCTTTTGCAGAAGATTCACCTTTGCTTGTGTGTCTGAACATTGATAACACCAAGCATGTTGGCAAATCCCTTGTACTCCAACAAGCACTGAATAGTATTTTAAGACTATAGAGTCACGGAACAGCTTGGGTTAAAAGGGACGTTAAAGGCCATCTCGTTCCACCACCCTGCCAGGGATAGGAACACCTGCTACTAGCTCAGGTTGCTGCAAGCCCCATCCAACCTGGCCTTGGACACTTCCAGGGAGGGGGGGACAGGACTGTCCCAGCAGTTCAAAGCTCTCGCAGCCACGTGTGCTCGCAGCCAGCACTGAAAAAGTCCTTTTTCCCACAGGCAGACTGAAGGCAGAATACCTCCCTCTGAGATGGGTCAGTCTTTCTCAGTTGTTCTCCGCGAGGTGTCCCGTGGGGGAAAAAACTCCCTCTCAGGAAAAGAAAAGAAGGCAGCCCAACCCGCGCTCCCTGCTCTGTCCGCTCCGTGGATCAAACCCAAAAAAACACTGAACAACAGACTCCCGGCCATCCCCGTAGCAACCGCGTTTTCCGAGAGAACTCTCCCTCCGCCCCGCTCCGCGGTGCCCAGCCAGTGCGACTTCACTCCCTTCCCCCCTCCCATCCCGGAAGAGACAGAATGGGGAGGGGGGCAAGGGGGGGAGCACACATTGGGAAAAAAATTCCAACATCTCTATTCAAACCTATGACACCCCCCCGAAGCAAAACCTGCAGCTGCCCCAGAGCCACCTGCACTAAATGGATTCTTCAGTAAGTGAAAGGGATCATGAAAGGACATATTAATCATCTTCCCAGCCTGCATTCAACAGCACCAGAGTTCTCCACTGAGGTTACTGATGAAATATAACAGTAATATCTCAAATACCCCCCCACAGAAGACCTCGTGAGAGTTATGCAAGAATGAGCAATGCTGCTTCATTTCCAAGAAGTAAGTTAAATGGGCTTAAACGGGATGTAATTGGCTGGAACAGGAAAAGATAAAAAGCTATCCACTTAGCAGTTTCAAGTTTGCAGAGCTGCTCTCCCTCCCCGTGCCCCTCCATCCATAGCTGGGGATGCACTGTAGATTAGCAGTAAATTAACATTCCAGTCCTTCCTCAGTTACAACTTATTTATAATTCCCTATAAAAGGAGAGAGAAGTGCCCATGAGGTCCTCCCCCCAGCTCTACTGAGGTCTCCCATGAGGTTCTCCCCCCAGCTCTACTGAGGTCTCCCAAGCCAAGGTGAGCTGAACGGCTGCAACTTCTGGGCTACCCTGGGAGGCCCCACACATTTCTGGGGTGGATTGTCACAGCCAAGCATTGTCAGTCAACGTCAGCATCCCTGCTGCTCTTTGCCACCACATCTTTATGGAGTGTCAAACTACATAGCTGATCCTTTTCAGAGCCACTATGACAAAACAGAAAATCCTATTTTGTGAGTCTTTCCTTTCTTCCTCTTTGACCTATGACTCCCACATTTTTCTGTAACTGAAAGTTGCAGTTTTTCTTTGGTTATTGTGAGGTTTGAAGTCCCTCACTCAGAGATGTACAGACAGGAATAATTTAATCTTACTTTAATACTGTATTTCTAAATTAATATTTCCCATGTGTCTCACATCAGACTTGTAAATAAGGCCTGACTAAAGCAGTTAACTTCCCTTGCTCTCCACAGATTACAACCAAACATTCCCTCCTACTCCACCCTTTCTCAGGACAAAGTAACAGATCTGCATTTTTTCCTTCTTTATCCACAGGATTTAAAAGTGGACTCTTTATGTCCCCTTTCATATTGCTATTACTTACTCATTTAAATAATGAGAAATCTGCAATAACATCTTTCTCTAAAAGCTTTTTAACTGAATATTCTTACATTAGATTTTTTTCATAGCCTTGACAGTTTTACTTCAGTCACATATGTACATCCTGTTTTATCCAATTTCAGAATTTTCTGTAGAACAAAGATATTACCAAAATAACACAAATAGATGCCATATTCTGAAACAAAACATATTTGGAAATACAAGCTTTAAGATCTACCTGCTTCATACACAAAAGGAGAGCTTGAGACTTCCTTATGAGAAATGAACAGCTCTGTTATTCATAGACAGATTTACAAGGGGATCTTTTAACTGAATATTAGTCAAAACATGCTCTGTTTTTCACTCTGATAGTCCCTTTCCAGGAATTCATGTCCCAATGCTTCATGATTCTTAAAACTAGGAATTTGCAGTTGATTTTATTCTCTAATTTTAATTTATCTCTAGCTTCCTAAAAAATGCCCTAATTTTAGACCACTAGTGGTTGAAGATTTACTCTAATTGTGTTTCAGGATCAAAATTCTACTATGTGTAATTATGATATTGTAAAGTAAATAACAACATTTAGTTACACTCCTGCTATCTCATGAGAATAATACCTAATTGCCAAAATCTGATATTTAAATTTAATATATTCACTGCAACAACACACTGAGTTTCCAGCATTGCAAAAATTAATGAGCTTTGGTTTGAAAATTAACTTGAACTGTAAATAATTAAGCATCTCCATATCTACTTGTTCACAGGAATTTGTTATACAAATAGCAGGCAAATAGACTGTATACTTCATCTGTTCAGCGTGTCAGTGCAATTCACAGATCTTCGATTTATCTTCCGTAGTTTTTTTAGCACATATAATAGTGGTGTGGCTTTGCATATAGCATGGATTTTAATTTTGGGCTTAAATAATTATTTGATTTTAAAAACCCCAAACAAACTCATTTCCATTTTGGCTTCTTTCACAAAACATAATTATATTCTTGTTGGGGTCGTTACAGTAAGGGTGCTCAGAAGTCATCCTGGGAAATGTAGTCCTCCCTCTAAGTACTCTGGCACACAGATGCAGTGAGTACTCAGTTGTGATTGGTTGTTAGAATCACGTTTTATGATGTTGACTTTCAAAGTGGATATAAAAGTTCTTGTTTGTCTTGAATAAATGGATTTGGTTGCTGACCTTTCACTTGACTGGGTCCATGCGGGTTATTATTTATTATATAAATAAACCGCCACAGATGGCACCCGAACAGGGACCCCCCCATGTATCGGGGTGAACAATTATTACCCTGCATCAGGGATAAATGCGGTGGTGTTTGGACTTAGCCTGGCTACTGGGAGACCAGTGCAGGAAGCAGCTAGAGACATCACACAGTAGGACTGTGGAGAGGAGCTCCGAAAAAGAAGTGGTGTGCGCAAAAGGACTAAAAAGAAGAGAATGCAACAGAGAGCTTAGGTAAGAGCCAGCATGGGAAAAGCAAGCTCAAGGGAAATAGATAAAAATGCAGAAGCTGTGTGCCTGTTATTAAGACAGTATTCCACCAAAATCACACAGGCTAACATAATTGAATTACTGCAATGGATACAAGTAATAGTGCCAGGGCTTCCACTTGTTGGAGCCTTAAATATAGCCACCTGGCAAAGAATTGGGCGAAAAATGAGAGAAAAATCAATGTTTGGTGACATGGAAGCCTTTAAAACAGGGGTCGTCAAACTACGGCTCGCGGGCCGGATGCGGCCCACGAGCCCCCCCAATCCGGCCCATGAGCCCCCTCCCGGCGCCGCCGAATTCGCCGCCACCGCCGCCGAATTCACTGCCACCGCTGCCACCGCCGCCGAATTCGCCGCCGTGGCCGCCGAATTCACCACCGCTGCCGCTGAATCCGCCGCCGCCGGCGGCAGCCTCGGCGGCGGCGGCTTCAGCAGCGGCAGATTCGGCGGCGGTGGCAGATTCGGCAGCGGCAGATTCGGCGGCGGCAGAGTCGGCGGCGGCAGAGTCGTCGGCGGCAGATATTCGGCGGCGGCGTTCGCGGCCCCGGCACTCCCGGCTCCGTGGTCGGCTGTCGTGGCTCCGCCGCCAGTTTTTGCCCGCCGCGAATTCCCCTCCCTTCCGCCGAATTTGCCGCTGATGCGGAATGTGCTGCAACTGCAATCCCGACGCGGCCCCCCCCCCCCGTCCGCCAAATCCACCGCCGAATTTGTTGCGACCCCGACCCGACGCTCCCCGTTCCCCCCCCCCGCCGCCGTTGCCGCTGCCGAAAGTGTCGCGCCCCCCCTCCGGCCCCTGACAGCCTCTGAGGAGAGGAATTCAGCCCGCGGCTTGAAAAGTTTGAGGACCCCTGCTTTAAAAGTTTGCCCACCTGAACCAAAGTAATGAATGCTCTGCAAATCACTCAAAGAAGGCCAAAGCCCCCCATAGAACCAAATATTAATTTTCCTGCACCCCCCACTAATGTTAGTAGGCATAGAGGTCTCCTAGAAATCAGGATTAGAGATGGGAGTGGGGGAGAGCTGCCGGGAGTCCGGGAAGAAAGGAGACAGGAGGAATTAATATTAGATTCAGGCTTGGAATACCACAGGCAGGACTGGGAGGGGGATGGTATAAGTCATGGCCACATTTCAGGTTTGCGCGCACGCATTTCAGGTTGCGGAGATGGGGCGTGAAATTCAAATGGCGAAACCATTACAGGAGAGCAGTTTTTGAACTCCCACTGAAATGTGGGGGAGGATCTCCAAAATGGCTCCCACCCCCTAGTCGGCGCTGAGCAAGAGGGCTGTGCCATGGGCGCCACCATCTTGTGCATGCAGGGAATTGGAACTAGGGCCGTCTCTTCCACCCTCGAAGCCATTTTGTCCAAACCATGTGGAAGGATAAGATTTGCCTCTTTGGGCAAAGTGGACATCTTCTTGCATGCCTTTACTGTGAGCTGTGTCAGAACCACGGGTAGTGAGGTATTAGAGGATGCAGTAGAGTAATCAATTGTAGTTCCTCCAGGAGAGGACAAATGTGCAGGCGTGGGTATGTCAGCAGGTTGATGGGAAAAGTATCTGGAGGAGGCAATGCGAATGGGAGATTGGAAAGTCATTAATGTATGTCCAGTCATTTACCATCTGCAGCAAAACCCTCAATTCCAAAGCTTACCCTATGACATAACTAAGGAATTGACGCAAATTTTTAAAGAAAGTGGCGTTTCCTCTTCTCACACATTTTTGTATTTAGAGACACTTAGTACTACATATATCTTTTCATCTCATGACTGGAAAATGCTGTTAAAAATGGTCTTAACAACAACTCAATACAGCATGTGGCTTACTGACTTTAGGGAGAATTGCATGGCTTATGTAAATGATCCTAGCCGTTTGCAAGCTGGCATGACATAATCAATTGGTGGGGGAAGGAGCTTTCACAGTGCCTGGAACCCAGGTTGGCTATCCTCAGGAGATGTATGAGGTGATTGCAAAAGTGGCTTTAAAGGCAGTAAGGAGACTTCCCAGTATGGACAGAGACAGTAACCTATCATTCACAAAGGTCCTATAAGGACCTACGGAGTCATTTTCACAGTTTCTCGATTGTATGCAGGCTTCTTTAAGCAGGCAGATAGAAAATGAGGATGCAAGAGAACTGCTCTTCAGGCAGCTCACTTACAAGAATGCTAACAATGACTGTCAGCAAGTCTTACAGACTATCCCTAAATGGGAGACTTGTACTATTGCCGAAATGATCTGAGCATGTCAAAATGTAGGATCAATTGAGCACCACACTGCTTCTTTGGCAACGGCTTTATCTGCCCAGTTGCAGATGCAGGACAGAATGAAAGGGAAAGGCAGTTGCTTCTGATGTGGGGCTGCTGATCATTTCTATAAGGACTGTCCTAAACAACGTGCCTTGGCAGCATGTCATAGGTGTCATAAAGGAAAGCAGTGGTGTAATGAAAATGGCTCCCGAGGCGACCAGAGAAAAAACCCTGCCTATCAGGGAAACAGGAAGCGTGTCGCGAGACCGCGTGCCCCAGCCCATCAAATAAATATGGTCCAAGTCAATCAATTAGTGACTTATTTGACACCACGGCAGGAAGTGCGGGACTGGACTTGGCCTCCAGTCGAGCAGTAGACATAACCTCCACTGCCATAGTCTTAATTCCCACAGGAGTCTGGGGACCCCTAGACCAGGGGATCCATGCGCTTGTAATTGGGTGCTCGTCAACTACAAGGATGGGTTTATTTGTCCTACCCGGAGTGGTTGATTTCAGACTCACAGAACGAAATGCAAATCATGGCATGGACACCAATGCCTCCCTGTCACATACCTGAAGGGCAACAGCTTGCCCAGTTAATCCCCTTCCACAGTGTGTCACAGCACTGGGGAGGGGGAGAGAGGCTATGGGGCTTTCAGGAGTACAGGCTAAATATTTTGGGCTAAGACTATCTCAGTGGCACAGACCATGATGACTTGTCATATAGATGGACATAGATTTGAAGGTTTAGTGGACACAGGTGCAGATGTTTCTATAATAAAGGACACTGAGTGGCCATCAGACTGGCCAACTGTCTTTCCTGCTTCAACTATCCAAGGGGTTGGAGGTATGCAGAGGCCTAGTCTGAGTGCCCAATTGCATATAGTGGTGGGACCAGAGGGGCAGACTGCTAGAATAGCACCTTTTGTTGCTCCTATCCTGTGTACTCTTTGGGGGAGAGACATCCTAGGCCAATTCGGCACTGTCATGTAGATTGTGACAGGGGATATGCAGGATTTTCAGTGAGGGCCATTGACCAGCTGTTCCAAGGACATATTAAACTGATGTGTCAGACAGATGACCCTATATGTGTCCATCAGTGGCCTTTAAAAAGGGAACGGCTCATTCGCCTCAGAGACCTAGTCCAGGAACAGTTAAGAGCAGGACACAGTGCCAATCTTCAGTCTGTGAAACACTCCTGTGTTCTGCATTCCAAAGAAGAATGACAAATGGCATATGCTGCAGGACCTCAGAGCAGTCAGTTCTGTCATAAAACCGATGGGTGCACTACAACCAGGACTCCCCTCACCTGCTATGCTTCCAGCAGGTTGGCCGCTAGTGGTAATTGATTTAAAGGACTGTTTCTTCACCATTTTTCTACACTCTGACGATGCCCCACGTTTTGCTTTTTCAATCCCTGCCTTAAACCACGCAGAGCCTATGCAGAGGTACCCCTGGGTCATCTTAACCCAAGGTATGCGCAACAGTCTAACTATCTGCCAAACTGTAGTGGCTAAGGCTATCCACCCTGTCAGAAAACTTCACCCCTCAGCTATATGGCCACTACATGAATGACATCTTGGTTGCTGTGGCCAAATAATCTGAATTACAATCTGTCATTGTTGCTCTAACTAATGCTGTTCAAGAAGCAGGGTTGCAGGTTGCTCCAGAGAAAATGCAGCGAACTCAACCCTGGGCCTACCTCAGTTGGAGGATCACGTGGCACAAGATCGCACCACAGCCACTGACAATCAAGGTAAAAGACACTCTCACTTTAAATGACTTGCAGAAACTCTTAGGAGCTCTCAACTGGCTACGACCCATCTTAGGAACCACCACAGAGGAGCTTCATCCTCTTTTTGAACTACTTAAAGGTGATCTAGACCTAGCCTCTATTTGGACCCTGACTACAGAAGCAGAACAAGCCTTGAAAACATGTTCTCAGGCAATTGAGAACAGACAAGGCAAACAATGAAATCCTGACCTTCATATTTGTCTACCAATTGTCTCTAGCAGGTTTCAGCTCTTTGCAGTTTTATTCCAGTGGGACAAAATGGAGTCTGACCCACTGAGAATTCTTGAGTGGCAGAAACATCCACTCACCACCAAAGACTGTGTGGACAATTAATGAAATGTTTGTTAAGAGTTTGAATACCAAACTGGAATTTCAGTTTTAAGCACCTATTAATACTTTGTAGCAAAGAAGTACAGGGAAGGCCAGGGAAGGGATCCGCCTGGAACCTGCCTGCAACCTTGGTAGACCAGCTTGCCTAAATGTCCCAGTCTCCAGCAGTATTTTATACCCTTTTGCAGGTCAATGTGCACCAAAGTCAATGTCAATCATCACAGCTCTTCATCTCTGGAATATATTTATTATTCGAGCATCTGAAGAGTTTCTCCTGCAATTCTCACCTGGAGAGTTCTTTTCTTAGGACAGTTCCCACCTGGGGTTCTTCTCTTAGGACAAATCGTGTTGTCCATCAGAAGCAATCCCAAGGGAGAGAGGAGGAGGACTAACCAAAGTGTCTTTCACTATTTTTCATCACCCTCACATACTTATTTAAATCTTAGCCTAAAATATCTGGAATGTAGTTCTGCTCTTGTGGGACATTTTCTCCAGGCTTTTGAAGTTGTTTCTCACTACCTATTTTCTCAAAGCCTGGTGTTGTCGCCTTTGGGTGGAGAGGAACGACACGGGATCCAGGAACGAACTTTAATGCAGTAATGCTGTAACTTTATACAGTTTTAGGTAACACATGTCAATGTACAATTGGCTTGTCAATTACATAAATAATTTATAATTGGACACCTTGGCAGTCACAACTGCGCATGTCTGCCAGGAATGACTCAGCACATCTGTCAGGAAACCCAATCTGTGTTTACTGTCTTTCTGCTCTGTGGGTCGCACTCAGTGAAGCATTAACATTCTGCCTTTGATTTTCCAGCTTTCACAGAGAATTCCCAGTCCAGCTGGGGTTCCCCCCATATGGTGTTTTGATAAGAAAATGAAGAATTATTACATTTTGTATTTTTAATTCTAGAAAACAGTTAATAAAACAGTTATTTGAAGGTGATATTAAGATCCCTCTATTTTCTCAAGTTTTCAGTAAGTTGTAGTAAGGCACTGCTTATCCACTGACTTGCCTAATTCCAATATTTCTTAGCAGTGGCTTCAGCTTCTTACAAACTGTGGTGTGATATTTATTCGATTCATTTGAATGAAGAACACTCACTCCTTTCCTCTCTGGAATTGGGATTGGTGCCCTTCCCTACCAGAGGTATCCAAAGAGGAAGTCTTCTCTCAGAATTGTTTCAGTCTAGACAATGTCTACAATGTGTGCTAGTGTTCTCCCCTTGTTCCACACATAAAAAATTTATTCTGAAAATTTTCAGAAAACTATTTTTCAAGGCTACAGAAAGAGCCTGGGTCAGGTCTTCACCAAACTTTGTGCAGTTCTGATTTGCTCTTGTAAAGACCAACCCTACCTAGTATGGGAAGCCAGAGACATTAGACTAAGTCAATGTGGTTTCGCTATAAAAAACTAAGGAGTCGTAGTGGAGACAAACAAACATACAGGACAAAATTCTTCACTGACTTCTATGGAAAACATCTGCACTGGTAGTGTTTGAAAATCAATTAATTTTGATTTCTTTTGCAGATAAATCATCCTGGAAACGTGTACCATCTAAAAGTAAATTACATAGACCAGTATGTTTTCAATCCCCCCCAGTCACTGTGTACATCTTGTGTATCTACTTGTTTTCCAAAAAATACCCATCCCCTAAAATCCTCCCTATGTAGCAACATCAAAATGCACAACAAATCCCCACAGAGAAACAGAAGCAGCTGAATCATCTCCTAACATGGCAGTGAGCCCACACAAGCAGCACCCTGCACTGAAACTGGATTTATAAAGCTACTTTCTCATTCATTTGTTGTGAA
>JAWWLV010000019.1:0-12580 GCA_035041135.1 Platyrinchus mystaceus | reverse complement strand
CTTCTCCCAGGCAACCAGAAACAGGACAAGAGGGTATGGTCTTAATCTGTGCCAGGGGAGGTTTAGGTTGAATATTAGGAAAAAAATTTTTCCAGACAGAGCAATCAGACATTGGAATGGGCTGCTCAGGGAGGTGGTGGATTCACTGTCCCTGAAGGTTTTCAAGATGAGACTGGATGTGGCACTCAGTGCCATGGTCTAGTAGCCACAGCAGTGTTGGATCAAGGGTTGGACTTGATGATCTCAAAGGTCTTTTCCAACCTGGTTGATTCTATGATTCTATGAAAAAAAAAAGACATAAAGTCGATAACAGTCACCTTACCTTGTCAATAATAAAAGAAAATATACTTTTTGGCACATGTAATTGCAGATGTATAATCTGAATGATTGCCTTCGATTAAAAAAAATCAGTGGGAAAATTATTTATCATTTCACACATTTATCATTGTGACAGGGTGTGATCCAGGTGGGCAGGTGCAGACTCCCTTTTTTTCACTGGTAATTATATGAAGTAGAAATGATGGTGGGGAAAGAATCAGTATGATTTTTGGGTAAAAATATGCTCATAGTTGAACCCCACTGAAGTTAAAAGGCAAGTGTGTGTTCTAAGTGTTGTGCTATACTGGGGTCTGAACCCAAGTATAAGCAACTAATTTTTATAAATCCATTTTGTACATTCATAATGTTAGTATCATCCTTCTCTCCATTCTGGGTAATTTTGTTCTTCTTAAAAATCACTTTGAGTGTTTGATTCAGAGAAATTCAGAGAAAATAAGCCTCAGTCACTGGCTCACAATCAAGTACATGGTGAATGCAGTCTCTTTCTGGCTGCTCAGGCAAAAGAAAAAGATTGTGATTAGAAAGCTGCAAACTATGCTTGCTGTCTTAGTTTTGGCATGGGATGACTCAAGAATTTATAATTTTGCAATGAAACCTTCATCTCAGACTGCTTAAAAGCTGGGGTTTGGGAGGGAGAGGAGAGGAAATTGTGGTTCCATGTTCACCTGCACTCCTCTGTGACCATGACCCCTGTGCTGTCTGCATCTGGGTGGTAATTAGACAATATTCTTGGTCTAGACTGAACGAATGATTAAAACCAGACCTGAGTTTCTCCTTTGAAGGAAAATTGAGTTATCCTTTATTAACTTGCAGTTATTAACTCCACAAGATACAAAGGAATCATTGAACTGAAACTATTTTTAGGCTCCAAGCAGTAAATGCTTTCCAAGACCAAGCTGTACATGAGACAGTGTGGTAGATGTGGTTGTGTCTTTACTGAGCATTTAATTAAGAGCCTACCCACGTAGGACTTGCCATAGGAAGCTTTTTTTCTCCAGCCACTGAAGTCCAGAATGGCTTTGGGTGGTTGTTTACTGCCCATGGTGCCCACGGTCCATTGGGGATGTGCTTTGGTCACCACAGTGAAGGACTGTTTATGACTGTGTTACAGCCACCTCTTCTTCTCATTTCCCCCAGATTATGTCTCTGGTTGGTTCTGAGATCCAGGTCTACCAAAGAGCTGAAATTCATCCAGCACCTGCTGGAGTTTTAGTAGGTTCACTTCTCAGTTTGTTCCAGAGAACTGGGGTATCTCTTCTTGGACTTAATTTAGAAGCCCATAGGTAGGGTTTTCCCATCCTTTGGGTAATGCTTGCAAAGAGGCTTCAGCTGAAGTTCATTGTAATCCTCTGGATTTGTAGATTGTAAGTCTTTGCTCAGAAGCTGACATCCTGTGGGAGCAAGGCTCCATCACGCCCCAGGGACATTCCCCTATAGTCAGGTGAGATTCAGATTACATATTCTAATTTTTGTTTTCACTGACAGTGTGGTTAGGCATTGAATAAGTTGTCCAGGGAGGTGGTGGAGTCACTGTCTCTGGAAGTGTTCCAGAGGCATCTGGATGTGGCCCTTGGGAACATGGTTTAGGGATTATTATTGTGGTGCTCGAGTGAAAGCTGGACTGGATGATCTTTAAAGATCAACCTTAATGATTCTGTGACTATGTGAATATGGGAGCACATAGCTATAAAGGATAAACAAACAAAACCCCAGGGAGAGCCACACTTTGAAATGTTTTTTTTTGTTGTTTTTCTAATTAATTCCTTGTCCATCTTTTTTCTGACATCTCAAAAGCACCAGAAAATTTGAGGAACTTAAATTTTCTAAAATTTGGATTATTTCAGTTTTTTAATCAAGCAGGCATGACAGCAGTTTCTTTCTTTTGGAAAGAAGAGAAGATAGGGAAGAAATCTAATATGAATATTTAATTGTTCCTTACCCATTTGAGATCTTCCATGAAAATTATCTGCATATCCATTGAGATAGCTTTAGTGTCAGGGACTAGGACCTGAGATGTGCCTAGGGCTGGGATGTCTCAGGATCAGCTGTTGGGAGATTGCAGCTGGCTGCTTTTATTTTTAAAGCATATAAATAACTACATAACGTTAATTAATTGCACACAATCTTTATTCTCCTGCACATGAAAAATGATGGTGTTGCCCAGTAGCACCTCATGCTAGTGGGAAACACTCGAAAGACTTCCTGTCAATATTGATAACCTGAGAAATTTGTGTGACAGAGCAAGTGTCAACACCTTCTTGGAGCCCCATTCCTCAGTGTTATCCTCGTTGATGGGAAGAGGATGCTTGTATGAAATGCCTGTCAGACTGAATCAGCACAGCTGATGAGCAGCTCTACGAGAGTGCAGGGGAGGAGACAGCCTGTCTGACACACCATGCATTGTGAGCAGGGCTGAACCAGCACGTGTAAAGGGACTCTTGGCTGCTCCAGTTTCAGGGTGATGTGAAAAGTAACAGAGGGAACCAACTTCCCTAATGTTTTTGTAAATCTTTTGTTGGGCATTTTATCTGATTCTTCACTTTTGCTCAGGTTGTCTCAGTTATTATTTCTCCATGGTCATGGTTTCAGCATTCATGCTGGTCACTTATCCTCTCAGTTTGGGTCACTTTCATTCTGAATGCTGGAAAACGTGACAAGGGCTCTCTCTCTGAACTTCTGTCACCCTCCCATGGCTGAGCATCCCTCCTGCCTGCACCCCTGCTGCCTCCTCCCTGCCTTCCTTTCTGTGGGAAAGGAACCTGTGCCCTCATCCAGGGCCCAAATTCCAGATGAAATATCAACAACCTTGGTTCAGACATCTGATCCTCCTTAGTTTTGCAGGATGGGAGGTGAAGCATCCAAAACACACGCTCTGAAGCTGGTGATCAAGTTCTCACACTGTCCCTATGGCATCTTCTGCAACAGCAAAGCAGAAAAGAAGTGATGATGAAAGCTGAAAGTGTAATAATAATGGAGCTTAGCTGTTGTTTAAAGCAAGAGACAAACATAGATTAATGAGAAACAGAGGGGCCTGAAAAGAAGGGAGAAACAATGCTTGTACTATGGGGGGGAAACATGAGAAAGACAAGGAAGTTGCCAGCTGCAGGAGTTTATTGCAAGGGAAAAAAAAACGAAACTAAAAAACCCAAACCCAACCATTTTGCAAACAATGACAAAAAAAGACTGCAAGTGTGTGCCAAGTGGAGAGTGACAGTGACATCTCCTTGGGCTGTGTGGTTTTCACTGCTTCCCACTGTGCTAGGGCTGGAGGAGCGAAACTGGTTTGTCCAGCTGAAAGTCTGTGTTGCATTGAAGCCTGGACTCATGCATGCAAGGCTCCACACCTGGCAAAAGCTTGGCTGACAGCTTAATGGGATTTAAAAACAGGTTTATATTGGATAAGTGTTGGAAGCAAAGCTGTGAACCTCCTAAAAATCATACTGTGGAAATCCCCTTTGCACAAAAATCACACAGACGGTGAAGACAAAATGGAGGATATTTATTACAGGGAGTAGCTGGCTTTTTTATGTGGTAGGCATGGAATGTGTGGAATTTGGGAGGATTCAAAGGGGCATATATGTCTATAAATGGAGAAATTGAGCTAAAACACATCCAAATATGGGTAAAGGAGATACAGAAAGAGGAAAAGATATAAATTTTAACTATCACTAGCCAATGGACAAAGGAGTTACAATCAACCAATAGGAAAAGGGCTAACAGTAATTTAAACTGCAGATTATATATAAAGTAAGATTTTTTTCTAACAACATTGCTAATAAATTGAATAAACATAACACTTCTATAACATGAAAAGCAGTCTCTGAGGTAGAAGTTTGTCTGATGTCTGTAGTTTAGCTGCATTTCAAAGCTGTCTTTTTCTTCAATTCTCCTTTTCTTCAGATGTTTTTCCCCACCACGAATATGCATCTTGTGGTGTACTTCCTACAGATAAGTGCTCCA
The DNA here is from genome assembly GCA_035041135.1 of Platyrinchus mystaceus. Taxonomy (NCBI): domain Eukaryota; kingdom Metazoa; phylum Chordata; class Aves; order Passeriformes; family Tyrannidae; genus Platyrinchus; species Platyrinchus mystaceus. The sequence goes on along the minus strand of JAWWLV010000019.1, from coordinate 8,281 downwards.
CATTGCAGGAGAGCAGCTCCTCTATCCATCACTGCATGATATGTGGCAAAGGACGGGGCATGATGTTGTGGCTTCACAAATGACACTTTAAAACCTCTTCTTAGTAGAAACCATTGCCTTTACCTTCAGCAAACATCTGGGACTGGGGAAAGAGTTAGGAATTGTCATTTACAGGTAGAATCCCAATGCTCACTGCAATTTGTAATCCTGCTGATGGAGCCTCTCATGACACAGATAGGAGAGGGAGGTTCAGGGCCTCAGGATGAAAGAGGATGATCAAAGCAATTCCAGGTGACAGGCTGATAAATAGGTAGATAATGTGAATATTAAGAGCCAGTGTGTGATTGTCAGAGTATTCAAATCCTATGCTCTGAAAGACCAAAAAACCACCTGTGTGCACTTTTTCCATGTGGTCCCTTTCACCAGCTCTTAATAGATACATCTTGCAGTGTGAGGGATCAGCATAAAAGGGACAGGCTTGATGAATTCTTTATTGCTTTCCATAATCCTAGAATATTTTGCCATTTTCCTTATAGGTATGTTTTTCATTTACCTACCTCCTGAGCTGCAATTTCCTTATAACACTGGCATGGCTCCACACATGCCTGTTCCTTCCTCCTTCCTCCATCAATCCACTCTTTTCTGCTCAGAGCTGCAGTTCTCACGTGAGCCCTTGTCAGCTGCATTTCTTCCAGCATCTTTCTTTGTCTGAATGCTGTTGCCAGAGGTGTGTGGTGTCCGAGTTACTGTGACATGTCCTCAAAGGACATTGCTCTGAGCTGCTCTGGTCACTCTCTGCTTTCATCTCATGTGCTGTCAAACTGTTTTCACCCATGATGGCCCTTGTCCATCAAACTTGCTCTCCCTGTAAATACCCTCAGGCAGAAAACCCATTAGCAGATGGACTCCATGACCTCCTCCAGAAAGCACTGAATTTACAGTTGTATGTAGCATGCAGAAGTGAGGGAAGGCTTGTTTATTCTGCTTTGTTTTAAGATCTTATGGGGTGTTTTTTTCAGTGAGGGTAGATTTCTTCATGCATGGAGGGAGGAATTATCTCTCCACCTGGTTCCTTTCTCCACCTGATTATCAATTGCCCTCTAATTTAGTACCTGCTAACAAGAGGAAATCTATATTTCAAGGACAAAGCACTGACAGAAAATGTTTCTTTACGCATCCTCTCTGAACATGGTCCTAGGACTGGAGTGAGATCTCACACTGAGGAGGTGGAGAGACATCTTTTGTTCAGGGGAAAGAGGAAAATGTCTCTTGAGGGAACTCTTTTCTATTGCAACTGGTGGAAATAAAGACACACCTGACAGATGCAAGCCAGGTGTGGAGCTGGTGAACAGCCGGGCTGCCTGCACTGTGGGCAAGTGCAGCTGCATGCACCTTGGATTTGTCCCATCCCACTCTGTGGGACACACAGCTCTCAGAGCAATGCAGATACATGGGTGGAAAAGCCAGTGAGAGAGGCCTCAGACAGCCAAATCCACAACTGCAGTGCATCCACAAGGAAAAGGGTAAGAAACAGTCTTCAGGAAGAGTCCTAGCTGGAAGAAGTTTTGGAGTTTTGAATGGAAAAGTCTTGTCTCCTGCTGTTCAAACACAATGGGGGAAGGGAAATAGGGCTTTGTATATTCACTGCAGAAAAATAGGAGTCCATCAGAGATGTATCTGATTTCTCCATCAATTACTTCTCCCCAGATTTTGGCTAACTGCTCAGATTGAAAAGGGTGACAGTGCTGCAAGTCAGCTTCCCCCCCCTTGTTGCAGAGATGCTAACTTCATGCTCTATGCTGGAGAGGTTTACTTATCCACAGAGAAGAGAGAAATTAACTTTTTTAACACTTTCCCCCCCATTGCTCCGGGGGTCAGACAGGTGATTTCTCTGAGTGAGGCACCTCTGGCTGCTGTGGTTTCTTTCCCACTGTCAGAGCACTGCAGCTGACAACCCAGCCTGGTGTCTGTACACTCGTGTGGAATTAGGAGATTTGATAACTGGTATTTTTATTATAATGCTCTCCTTTCCTTTTCCATGAAACTATAGAAACTGCTAAAGTGTGACTCAGCAAGTTGCCTTTTTAAAAAAGAAAACTTCCAGTTAAAACTATGATAGCAGTTTGTTCTGTTGCCCATTAAGAGACTTCTGAGTTCAAAGTATTTGCAAAAGCTTGTTGACAAGACACATGTGTTTATTAGGAGCGAAAATGATACCTAGAGTAGGTTAATGCCTCTGCAGAAACAGCAAAAATCCCCCAAACTGACACCAATAGAGCAGCAGAGGGCATCCGCAGCCTGCGTTTGAAGGGAGGGGAGTGTTTGCTAGCAGAGCTCAATAAGACAGTATTGCTTTAACCAGTGCAGGAAACCCTTAGAACATCCCTGTAACCCTGGCAAGTCAGTGCAGTGGAGCATTTTATGCTGCTGTGTCTTCAAAAATAAAATATAAATAGGGATAAACAATGTCCTGGCACCAGAATCGAGTGGGCAATGTGTAAAGGCACAGATAAACCGGGCAGGTCACTCTGCTGTGCCTCTCCCTCCAGCTGAGCCCAGGGGTTCGCTCTGGATTAAACAAACCCATGTGCTGTTTACAATGTGGTTTGAGTTTTGTGCTCACATAGGGTTGCAGTGCCCCCGTGGAACAATAGCTTGTTGAGCAGAGCAAATGGGGAGCAGCCTGTGAACAATGAACAAACAGCGAGAGGGAGCTGGGTTGTTTTAATTCCTGTCCAAAACCCAAGCCAATCGGTTTCTCAATGGAAAATAAAAAACTTATGAAGCTGCTGGTACATTGTCACCATTCAGCATCCTGGAAATTGGATTCAGATTTTTGGGAAGGTTCTTGGACCAGTGGATGGAGCAACACTGGACGGTGCCAACCTTTCCTCATGCTGTGGCCTTTGCTGTTTCCTTTAAGGGATTTTGCCACAGATGGAGGTTTCTAAGATGGCTGCAGCCAGGGACATTTAGAAATATACCCCATATGTCTAGCTCTGAGTAGGGAATCTGGGGAAAACAGAAACAAAGAGCACTGGATCATTCCTGTGCTGTGAACACTTGCATTTCACATGGATAAAACCAGACCATTTCAGCATCCACGTGTTCCCCTTAGGTGTGTAACAGTGCTCCTACAGCCTGAGGGCAAGTTTTTTTCACCAATACAAGATGAAAAACCTTGGTTTGCACCAAAAGGCAATGAAATCCTTCTTGAAAGAGAGTGGTGACCATGGCCCTTTGTTGTGATAGATTTACCCTACTCTTAGGGATATGGGACAGTTTCCTCTTTGCCTTTCTTTTTCCTTCATTTCAGAGAAAGAGAGGGATTGCAAGAATATTGAACCCAGTGTAAAAATATACAAGCCTTAGCATTTCCTTTTTTTTTTTTTTTTTTTTTTGAGGTGCTTGTATTTCCTCTGATTTTAAATCTCCCAAAAACTTACAGTTTAACTACAAGGGTGATGCTCAGCAAGGAGAAACAAAAGAAGAGAAAACCACCGATGCAAGTGAAATAAATGGTGCCTGAAATGCTAACTAAATGTCTTCAGAGTTCAAAGGAGTTTGCAGTGGCCTGGGCATTGCCTTTACATTTCCTGTCCCAGGATCTCATTTATCACCAGCTCCATTTCCAGCTCAAGGCTCAGGGCTGCTTTCCCAGGAGCTGTGGGTGCCGTGGGGTATAGGAAGCTCAGTTTACTCTGCTTGGTGTGCATGTGCAGCCTGGCTCTCTCACATGTGTTGGCAAACGCAGACCACAGCCCCAGGAAAACCCCCTTAGATGTGGCAGCTCAGGACCACACCAAAAAGCCCTCAAGTTCAGGCTGCACTGTTTCATTCCCAGAAGACCTCTTATGCCAAGTGGAGCTCACTTTAAAGCTCTCTACAAGTCCCTCGCACCAAGGTTTACAATGGACTGTGAGAAACAACTCTCTCCCAAGCCACCAGCACCGCCCCTGCTGGCAGGAGCTCCTCTCGCAGGTGTTGGGCTGCCACTGCTCCTGCTCTTGGCTCAGCTGCAGGCCACAGCTGTGAGAAGAGGGTCTGAGGTGTTCCAAGTGTGCAAGGGCTGGTGCACTGATACTCAGATAAAACACTTGATTTCTGGGGTTTTCATCAGAAGGGACTAAAGGCAGATGTTCAACCAATGGCTGACAAGAGTTGCTCCTGAATTCTGGTAGTTCTTCCTTGGACATAGACTGGTTTTACATCCTCAGATTATGTGTGCACTTGGTTACTCTCCAGATACAAAGAGATCTTCCGTTTTTTTGGAACACACTGGAAAGATTATGACCGGGTGAAAATGTGGGAAGGGAAGGAAGCAGAACTCAGAATATTTTTCAGAAGGATGGATAAGCAAGAAGATTTCATGCCATTCAGTCAGTCACTACCTTTTACCTGTGTTGGAAAGCAAAGCACCAGTAAAGTGGAAGTGTTAAGTTTAAACTCTTTTCCAGAAAGCTCAATTTATCCAGAGGGGAACTTTTTTTTCCTGGAAGCAAGAATCAATAACTTACTAGAGGAATTATCCACCTCCTATTGTTGAGCTGAGCCTTCTTCCTTCCTTTCATCGTTATTTTCTCCCAAAGACATTCTCTTGAAGACTCTCTGAAAAGGTTTTCCCAAATGGAGCTCTTCAAAAGAGGTTTCCCATGGATAATTCTTACTGGCACATAGGTACATTGTAGAAGGTTGGTTGGTTGGATTTGTTGCTTCTGTGTAAGTTAAGATACCAAGTAGAAGTCAGATTTTAAACATATTTTCATAATGCCCTTTCATGTTTTAATGTAACCAACCAATCAGAAGATAATTGGAGGATATGGACACCTCCTAAACTCTGGGGAAAATAAATCTGTCTCCTGGATTTAAGCTCCAGAGCAATAACTGCAAGGTAGTAACAGTCTGGAATACAGAAGAAAAGGCTAGGCCTACATCCATAGCTCTGCTGAGCTCTGCTTCTGCCCAGAAGAGGGTAATGCTTTCTGAACTGTGGATAGTCTCTTTGTTTATTTTGACCTCCCACCTTGACAAGCAAATTGGTCTAATTTCTGAATTATCAAGACTGAGGCAGCGTGTGCCCCAGAGTATTTAACAAGAAAAAAAAAAGGAAAAAAAATGAAGAAAAAAAGAAAAAGAAGAAAGGAAAGAAAGAAGAAAAATAGTAAGAGAAATAAATCAAAATACCCTTTACATTATGCTGGCCTACTATTTTTTTCTAAAAACAACATTGTGGATACAAATGGATTACCACATAATGTTGAAATATTATGAATTTGCTGACATCTCATTGTTTTGCTCAGGAAGTAGTTTGTCATTGTTACAAAAAATGTAACATGACTCTTTCAAAGCTAATTGAGTATGTTGCAAGAATTTTTAAATTCCCAAGTAAACAGACTATGATCAATAAACAACCATATCTCCTTGGGTGGAAAGAGCTTTACATGGGAGAGTGGGAGAACCTCCAGAGGACTGGTAAGTATTCATTTGGGGTGTGAGATTAATGCCATGGCCAAGCTCAAAAGAATGAGTGAGTAATCAGGGCAGTGAGGGATCAGCCTGAGCAGTTTTGCAAGGAAGGAAGTTGATATGGAAACCCTCTCTTTTCCCAGCCCTTATTATCTCAGAGAACAGCTCTGGATGGGGTTCAGGAGGCTGGTTTTGGAAGTCACCAAATCTGAGTGAGAAGGACTTTTCAATGTAGTACCATTAATTACAACCCCAGTAGCAGGGAAGCAGTCACACACACCAAAAAATAGGTGTTTTTCCTGGGTAATGGAAGAGGTGGTCCTGGCTTAGGACATATCTCAGTGTGCGGAGGTGGCTGCTGTGTTTGCTGTATCCCTGAGAGCAAAACCATGCCCTGAAGGTGTGGAAAGATTTCTCTTTAGAGCCCCTTCCAGGCTTACCAGGAATGGGTATAAATAAGTGGGTGAAATCTGGGACTCTTGGACATGCCAAGGAAGCAAAACTTCGGAGAAGTCTTTAAGAGTTTGGGGTTAAATGGCAGCCTTGTGAATTCCAGGAATTCACAAAAATGCCCTGGAGGCATTTCTATCTCTGCTGGGAATCTCGCCATGTGATTGTAAATCACTGAAAAAAGAGGTGATTAGAAGTATAGGCTGATAGATTTATCCATTGTAATGAAATTCTCAGATGAACGAATCTCTTCTCTTTGGGTTTGTGAGGGCTTAGAGCTGATCCTGTTCCCATCTGCACCAGAGTTGTCTGGATGTGTGTTGAAAGGACTCAGTAAGTGTGGCTGGGCTCAGGGGGCTGAGCGTCACTGGATTATGATTTCTCTGGGCCTGCAGCAGGTTTCTGCCAGAGTTGGTGCATAGGCTCAGCCTGATCCATTATCCCTGCCAAGGGCCACTGGGCTCCATGTCTCTGGCAGAGTGAACCTGATCCCTGTGACACATCTAGACTGGTCCCAGCTTGGTGGGAATGGGAATATCCTCTGATAGGCAGATGCGAGTCCTCCCTCAGTGTCTCTTTGGCTTCATGCTCCCTCTCCAGAACTCTGCTGTCTCCATGTAGGCAGGGGGCAGTTGTGTCCCAACCCTACTCTGGGGTGGAGCTGAACTCCTGCTCCTTTCCCTCCTCTGGATAACTTGTGTGTTGCCTTCCTTTAAAAGTAATATAAAATTTTCATCCATTATAGTACCTTTCTGCTTTTCCAGGTGTCCAAATCCACCCATGCTGAACCACAGGTACTCTTTAGAGGGTCAATGGGACACTAGTGAATCCTGCAAACATCCTGGTTTCTATTACACATTAAGAAGGTGCTTTGAGTAGGTTTTACTCACTCTTTCACGATTATGTCTAACTGTCCATATTCAAAGCATGTTTAAATCACCAAATTGGGACTGTACGTGTGCTGCTGGAAAATACCAATGCTTGGACATCAACAGGAGTGACCAGTCTCCTCCTTATTTGCAAGAATTTAATTTGAATGTGCTCCTGCATCCCTGGCAGATGCTCTAATGTCTGGACTATTGGTTATTCAAAGTGGGTTTCTCTCATAGTCTGCTGCCAGAAACAGTCTGCTCTGAAAAAAAAAAAACAACCAAAAACCCAAAACCAAAAAGAAATCCCATGACTAGGCATGTAAGCTCATGGCTATAACCCAACACACTGTGTTTTTGTTCAGAGCTGAGCAGCTCCAAAACACAGAAAACAAAACAAATAGACAAAAAAAGACAAACCAAGGACAGCTGGTTGCTCACCTGGGATATTAATCAAAGATACATCTTCCCAGTACTGGCTGAAGGTGCTTCTCTCATATCCCTTTGTATTATTGTAACTTCGGGTGCTTTGAGACTTAATTTTCTGGGTGGACAAAAACCAACTCCAAAATTTTTCTTTTGTTTCATGGTCCCAAAGTAAGGGAACACCTTTCTGGTGAGAGAGACTGCAGGAGTTTCTCATTGAATCTTCTCACTGTAGGTTGGGCTTTTAAGGGAGGTTGTTTCTAGGTAGGAAATGGTCCTCTCTGGAGATGATCAAAGGGAGGATGCCTTGTCACTGCAGGTTTTCAAGATGTGATTGATCAGGGTTCTGGATAATCTCATGGAGGCTCCCTGTCCCTCAGCAGATTGGATTAGGTGATGTTAAACACATTACCCTCCCAGCTTGGCCTGTTCTGTGATTCTACGATAAAATGCATTCAAAGAGATAGAGGAAACTCAATCCTTGGATCTTTTTTAACTGTTCCTGCAAATAAATGGACAACTTGGGTATCTTAAATGAGTTTGCAGTGTATTTTACCCTGCTAAAGAGCTGCCTGCTGTGACACTTTGTAGGGTAAAGTTCTGGATGTGAAGGCTGATCCAATTCAGCTAACTCAGTCAGAAAGTACTGATCTTAATTCAATTGCCTTCTGGGGACTCTCTTAAATCAGTTTATAGTTGCTGTGTTTTGGCACATGTTAAATCAGAAATAAATGTTAATTCAATAAATAGTCCTTCCTTGACTGGAATAATACAGCTTTTTGGAGGGAGACTGTTATGTGCTTTTTCAGTGCCTAAGAAAACAGAGCTCTTATCTCTGTTTAAGTAATAATTATAAGTTAAGATTGTTTATTTGACTGCATTTAGCCAGTTGTTTCCATGCTGATGGACATAGATATCTACAGCTTGTCTGTATAGATGGATCCTGGATCACAGGGCACTGATTCCTGCTTCAAACGACACAATGTTGATAGCAAAAAAAGGATAACATACATTAAATAGGGGACACAGGAACTAATTGATTCTTTTGCTTGGTGTGATTGTGTATATCA
>JAWWLV010000018.1:21163558-21188866 GCA_035041135.1 Platyrinchus mystaceus | reverse complement strand
CCACAGCTTCTCTGGGCAACCTGTGCCAGGGCCTCACCACCCTCACAGGGAAGGATTTCTTCCCAATATCCCATCTAACCCTTCCCTCTGGCAGTGGGAAGCCATTCCCTCTCGTCCTGTCTCTCCATGCCCTTGTCCCCAGTCCCTCTCCATCTCTCTTGGAGCTTCTTTAGGTATTAAATCATTCCCCTCCATTGCTGTGTCCTTCCAGGCATCCAGCTGATGCAGCCCGAGAGGACGCCCCTGAGCAGGGCCCGGACCAAGCGGAGCCGAGCCCGTTGGTGTTTGGCTTACACGCTCCTCAATAACCCCTCGCTGACGGCCTGCCGGAAAACCGCCCTCTCTGACCCCACGGCCAACGGCACCCAGCTCAGCCCCCCCAAGCCCTGACCTCCAGAGAAGCCCCCCACCTCTCTCTGCCTCCCATGCACACTCCTGTCCCATCCCATTCCCGTCTCCTGTTGACTCTAATCCTGCACCAACAGGAGTTTTGGGCACCTCTTGCCCCCCTCCAGCCTCCGGATCCTTTTCAGTGGTGTTGGGGGCTGTTTTATTTTTTGTCCATGTTGAGCCACTCTCAAGGCCTGGAGGTGGAGACAACTGGGTCACCTGCAAGCCTGACCTGGAAGGAGATGAGCCAAGCTAAACCCTTCCGGCATCTCAGAGATATTTTAGGAGTCACTCCTGCGATGAGCCCACCCGTTCTCAACAGCTGCCTTTCTGACACGTGGCAAGGCAGGCAAACCCCCCAGTGCCAGGGCATAAGGAAAGAGAAGGTGTGTGGAGGGATTCTTATCCATCCTGAGCACAAGGAATTACCTGCATCTAGTGGAGAAGATCCCCACTGCCAACCCCATCTCCAGCTTCTCCCTTTCTGATCCTGGCTCCCTTTGGGCACTGGGACTTGCTTTTTTCCCCAATTCTGCGAAGGATAAAATCCCGTCTGCCCCTGTTTTGGGCTATGAGGCTGCAGAGCTGTTTGTTTTCTGTCCACCCCTGTCCTCTCACTGCCACCCTGCCCAGTGCCTCTTGTTGCCACCCTGTTTTGTTTAAAGCCAGTAGCTCCCAGGGCGGGTGTCCGTCCGAGCGAGATGAGCTTGAATCCGTAGAATCCAGTTTTATACCTCGCTTGGACTTGCCAAGTTGGGGAAGGTTAATAAATCACATACCTCATTCCTACACTTGGGGTGTCCTTGGTCTCTTGGATATTCCCAAATCAGGCAGGGGGGACACGAGGACCATCATCATCCTGTCTCCAGCTGATGGTTTGGACTGACCTTGCCCAGCAGAGACTTTGTGGTAGATCTGCTTAACCAGGAGGTGACGGGATCAAACCTGTGATCCCACTTTAGGGCAGTTTGAATGCAAAACTGATCCCTTTGCTTCCCCTCCATAACATTTGGCCCCTAAACTACAGCTCCCACAAAGGATGGGAACTGAAACAGGGCAGTCTGTGGCTAAAGCACCAAAGGGAGATGTGCAAGGTGTTGCTGTGTCACCTTTTCCTACACCTAAATCCTTGAAATCCTGCCTTTCCAGGCTGGAAGGATGCCTGTGTCAGCAGCAAGAAGAGCTCTTGGTAAGTTCTACTGGTGGCTCCTTCCCTCTCAACACCATCACAAACATTTCAGCCTCGCTAAAGCAGCCTTTGCAGCCCACCCTGCACCAAGCAGAGCCACTGGACCATTCCCTTGCCCCAGGGATCTCCTTGGAAGGAGGCTTCCAAGGACCCCACTCCCTCTTGCTGGGATGTTTGCAGCCCCTCAGTGTGGTTTGGGGGGAGTGAGGTTGAGCTCTGTGCTTTGGGGTTTGCCTGGAGTGTCCCGAGATCTCCCCGCAACACCTGAGTGGGAGCCATCCTTTTCCACAGCAGTCTGACCCCCATTGCTTTCTATCCCAGGGAAGTCAGGGGGTCTCTACCTTTGTCTGCTGCTTGCAGGTGCCACCCGGTGTGCTCGGATACTGGAAATGCTGTCACATCTGCTGCCCCCCAATCAAACGTGATTAAAGTAATTGCGTTTGATCACTGTCTGGCACGAACACAATGTCACCGGACTGGGTGACAGCAGTGCCACCGGAGGCAGGTCTGGGCTGGTTTCTTTTAAAGACAGCAGGAGCCCAAGGTGCAATTCCTGCTGCATTCCCAGGTCTGGGATTTGCGGTGTGCGTGCCTGGTTGGCACAGCAGAGCGCAGGGGAGAGGGGTGCTGGGTGTCCTGGGTGTCCCTGAAGCACCTTTGCCTTGCGGCCCATCCCAACCCACCTCCAGCCTCCCAGGCACTGAAGGCAGCCTTGGTAATCCCGAAAACCTTTGGCAGCTCAGGGCCATGGGTGGAGCTGGATTTCGGCATCTGTTTACAGAGCCCTGCCCCAGGCGCCCTGGAGATGTCTTGGCTGGGGCCCTGGTGAGAGATGACAGCCCTGGGAGGAAGACAGGAGGTGGCTTCATGGATTTGCTTGTTTTCTTGGACATAAACAGCATCTGGGGGGGGGACTGAGCTTTTCTTCTTCATGGTGGCTTCACACCTCACCTCTAAACCCCCAACACTGCTGTGGCTGTGGGGTAGCTCTGCCCCTGTACGTCCACACCCCTCTCCACCCAACCCCTGAGCAGACAGTGATGTGGTTCAGGGAGCTGATCCAGCTGCAAATGGCCCTTAAGGAAAAATTGTCCATGTGGGGAATGGAAATTCAGGTCTGGCTTTGCAAAGGGAAGGGACAGAGGGCTGTGTTATCCCATGGTGGGTCCAGATGGTGATGCCAGGTGTGATATCACCTGCAGTATCCAAACCAGGAACGCCATGGCCAGGGCCCTGTTTGTTAGGAATGACGGATGCTTAATATCACTAACAACTTGCCATGAAATCTATGAGTAAACCTGGCCAAGGTGGAGGAATTCACTTTTTTGGTGGCAGAACAGCAAAGTTGTTCGGAGCTGGAGCTCTGCAAGACAGGCAGAGACTTCCAGGTGTGGCCTAGGGCGTCTGAGAGCCTAAATTTGATTTTGTATCCTTATGCCAGGCCCCAAACCCTGTTCCCAGCTAAGACTGCAGGAATAAACTCCTGTACCCCACTATTACCAGGCAAGCTGGGAAGGGAGGGTGTCATCTGATGTCAAGCTGATCTCAAATTGATTTTAAAATTTGTATCCTATGAAACAAAACCAAAACTCTTATTGGGGCCACATTGCTTTTCATCCTGTAATGGGAAAAATATGTTCCTGCTTGTTAGCATCCATTGGTGCGAGGAGCTCCTGGCTGGGTCTGGGATGTTTCTGCCTCAGGACCCCCACGGAGTCCTCGGCGCCGTGCGGGGCTGTGTTGGCAGCTCCTCGGCTCTTTCCTTACCCTACCAGCCATCTGGATAAGGAATTTTGGGGATGGAGGGCTTGTGCGGAGCTTGAGGCACTGGGATAGCTTGTTGCCAGCTGATTTGGGTGTTGCTGCCTTCCCCAGCTTGCTGCAGGCACGGATGGAGGGGTTTTGGGGTATCCAAAAATGCCTCCTCCCTCCAGGGTCAGGGTGGGGGGATAATATGGTGCAGGGAGGGATCTGGGGGAGCTGTGGGGGATACTACAGTGCAGGGGAACCTGGGTGAGGGATGCTACACCTCCCTGGGTGAGGGAGGGTTTGGGGGGAGCTGGGGGGATGCAACAGCAAAGGGATGACTTTGGGGGAGCTGGGGGATACCATGGGACAAGGGGCACTTTGCGGGGAGCTAGGGGCATGCTGTGGGATGGGGAGGTTTTGGGGGGAGCTGGGGGAATGTTACAGCACAGGGACCTGGGAGATGATATGGCACAGGCAGGGTTTGAGGGAGCTATGGGGATGCTATGGGATGAGAGGGGTTTGGGGAAGCTGAGGGGATGCTACAGCCCAGGGAGGGATTTGGAGGAGCTGTGGGGGAAAGAAGGTGTCCCTTGATCAAAGAGAGTTGGTGATGAGCTGTGGTACACCAGGTGTTGGAGGGTTTGGGGGTGCACAGAGGCAGCATGGACCAACTTGTTTAAAAAAAAAAAAAGGTATTTATTGCTGTCCATATAAGTTTGGTTATAAGGTGAGGGGGCTGCAGGGGTCCGTCCAGCTCCCACAGATGGTACGAAAGCTGGACCACCTGTAACTCGAGGTGAGGGAGATGGAGATGCTCAATCCCCCCACCAGGAGACAAAGGGTTCCCCAGCACCCTGGGACAGCTGGATAAGGTATATATGTCCCGCATGGAAATGCTGAAGCACTTAAGGAGTGTGTTTATGGCTTATAGGTCAGCTCAGCTTCTCTCTCTCTAGTCTGCGTTTTCCACCATGCAGCCCCTGCTTGGTATCCTGTCAAAGAAGAGCGCTGGGGAATTATCTGGGTCTCTTTGAGCTCAGTCCCTCCCTGCCGGGGTCGGAGCCGAAGCAGGGCACCTCGGTGGGTCCAGCCCAGACGAGTGTTTTGGACCACAGGTCTCAGCAGTGAAAGGGGAGGGAGATGGAAATCCTGTGGCATTCAGGGAAGGCACAGACATTTTAGATGCTCCCAGCACCCAGCTAGCTGGAGCCCTTTGTTCTCCTCCAGGGATGAAGCCTTGTGGCAAATCTCCTGCTCCTAAAAGTGGCCTGATCCAAGCCTATGGCTCCATCCAACATGTTCTGCTGCACACGTTCTGCCTACAAAGCACCATCACAACTCTGTCCCTCAGAGCCACGTCTCCTGGGATCCCAGGACCCCATTGCCTGGCTCTTTTTCCATTCTCAGACCGGTCCCTCTGCTTCAGGTAATGTTGGTGGTGGGAAGGATGCACCTGGCTGGCCAAGGGCCCAGCTGCTGGTCATGGAAGGGATGTTATCCTTGGAGCTCCTCCCTGGTCACAGCTGAATGCTGCAGGGGGAGGAGGGCTCCTGGTGGGCTCTGGGGACAGATGATGGTACCCTTGTTGAGGGTGGACTTTAATCCTGCAGCCACACTTTGATCTCAGGAGGGGGATAAGAGGGAGGTGTCAGATTTGGTCGCCTGGAAAGCGGCAGCAGGGTGTGGATCTGCTCGACATCACCCAAATTCATTTGAAGCCTTCAACTAACAGAGCTCAGCCCTGACTCCCACCTAATGAGGGGTTGAACTACCAGCCCTGGGCCTGGGTCTTGGCCCCCTTTGACTCCTGACCGCCCACAGTTCCCAGAAGCTCAGCAAAGGCACGACACTATGTGAAAATAAATGCTACAGAAAGAGGGGGAACCCTCGAGGCACGATTTCCTCCCCCCTTTACCAGCAGAGCCCAATGCCCAAGGCCAGCAGGAGGGATCCCAGGTGTACCTGGGGCAGGGCCCCTCCAGCCCCACTCTTTGACTCCCTCGGCATGTGGTAAACGATCACCAGCTTTTCTCCAACACCCGAGGGATCCATTTCATCCCCCTTGTAGCAGCTCCGCCCTCCGAGGTGGCCGGCTTGGGGGTCATCTCGGAGCAGATCTTCAGCTGGATTCTCCGACCCAGCCAACGCCACGTTGACCGAGACATCCCGCGTGCCCACGTCGTTGACAGCGAGACAGGTGTAGGTGCCTTCGTCCTCCTTGCTGAAGTTGGGGATGGCCATAGTGCCGTTCTTGAAGACCAAGAAGTGCTCTTGGCTCTGCTTGACGTTGCCATCCCGTGCCACGTTGGGCCCGTTGATCTCGATGCGGCGGCTGGAGGTCTGGATCTTCCACCGGATCTCCGGCAGGGGGCTGCCTGCCACGCTGCAGTGCAGGGTCAGAGTCAGGCCGTCGTACATGACTGTGTTGTCCAGGTTGGAGAGGTAGGTGAGCTGCACGGAGGGAGCGACGCAGTGGTGGTCGGGGATGTCTGTCACTGCCCTGCCCTTCAGCCTGGTGGGAGCCACACACAGGGTAGACCCCCCCTTGGTGATGGAGACCGAGGTGCGCTCAGTCCACTTCTTCAGCCAGAAGACCTTGCAGGAGCAGTTGAAGGGGTTGTTGAAGATCTGCAGCTGGGACAGGGAGGGCAGGTTGTCAAAGGTGCCCTCAGCCAAGGTGGTCAGCTCGTTGTCATTGAGCCAGAGGGAGCGCAGGTCCTTCAAGGAATGGAAAGCATCCCGGGACAGCCCGGCCAGGCGGTTGTTGTTCATCTTCAGGATCTGCAGACCGCTAAGGTTGCGGAGGTCCTGCCAGGGGAAATCTGCAATCTTGTTGTGGCTCAGGTCCAGGTTCTTCAGATGCACCAACAAGGCAAAAGTCCCTGGTTCCACCACCCCGATCTGGTTGTAGCCCAGCCACAGTGACTGCACTTCAGGAACCTCGGCAAAGGAGCTCTGCCCCAACCAGCCGATCCTGTTGGCTGACAAGGTGAGGATGGTCACGTTGGAGGACAACCCCTTGGGTACCTCCTGGAGATCCTTGTAGGCGCACTCAGCCAAGAGCCGCCCGTTTTTCTTGGTGGAGCAGGAGCAGGGACTGGGACAGGCCAGGCAGGGCCCCAGGAGCGCAGCCAGGATCAGGCAGCAGAGCAGGGTCTTCATCCTTCCTCCTGGGAACAGAGATGGGGCAATGAACAGGATGGGTCTAACCGAGAAGGGGATCTACTTTTTCTTGCCAAATACTCAGAGGAAGCACAGAAGAACAAAGCATCCACGTGATTATCCCCAGAACTTTGGCTGGAAAAGACTGTTTGAAATATTCCCTTATCAGAAGGCATTTCCTCACCAAGAGCAGAGCCTTCAACTTCTGAGTAAGGGGGGAACTTCCCCCTAAACCCTTTCCTTCCCCCACTAGAAGATGTCTTTTCTCAATCTTTGATGAAATACCACCCCCAAGATGCTGTTTCCATGGGGTTCAGAGTTCACCCCGCTGAGACTGGAATTAGGAGAAACAGAGCAACCACAGCTCTTTACCAACCAGCTTTCTCCTAAACCATCAAGCTGTTGGGATTTTCAGCAGGCTTTCAGACCACAAACCAACCCCCCATCTCCATATTTTTCCATGTCATGGAAAAAAACCAGCTTCTCAAGTGCTTTTTCTCAGCAAGGGAGTGCGGGGTCCCTGGCTGCTGGAAGTCTTTATAGTGAAATATTTCTGAGCTAACTCCTTACTCCCCTCCCTCCTGCCTTGCAAAGGGGACGGTGCGTGCTCGGCTCCCGGCGTGTGGAGGCTGCATCCCACCAGGGAAGAGGTTAAGTACAGCTCTGCGAGGAGCTGGCAGCCAGACCCCTTTGTCTCTGCCTTGTAGGCAAATTTTGCTGCTCTTTCCAGTTCCCAACCCTGTCATTTAAAGCAGGAGGGGGGGACGTTTTATTGGTAACGGAGAGGCTGAATAAAACATGCACAACTGAGGGGGAGGGACGGGACAGACAGAGAAAGGGAGGACCCTGCAGGGATTGAACGCCCGAATCCTGGGGTTCGAGGGATGGGGTAGGAGCCCCGCTGGCTCTGGGGGTGATGGAGGGATGCAGGGGGGTCTGTCTTGGCTGATGCCTTTGAAGCCCTTGGTTGGTGTAATTTTGGGGTGTCCCGTGCCTGTCTCAGTCCAAGCTGCCCAGCGAGGAGCAGATCCCATCACACTGCGGGATGCGGGGGGAGCAGGGCTGGCGGCGCACCACCGGGGGCAGGAGCCGGGGGGGGTCCCGCACCTTTGTACCTCCTGGAGCACCCCCACCCCGGCTCCCTCCTATCCTTCCCCCCATCCCCGCCAGTATCCCCCGAGGCGCAGTTACCTCTCCCCGCCGCCTCTCGCTGCCCGCGGCCGGGGCGGGCGGAGGCAGCCCGGGGGCGGTGTGAGCAAGGCCCGCACGCCGCATACCAGAGCCGTGAATAACCGCCCTCCCTCTTTCCTTCCCTCCTTCCCTCCCTCCTCGGCCCGGCCAGCCCGTTCCCCCCGGCCTCGCCGGTCCCTGGCCCCCCCACTGCCCTCCGCGGCCCCCCCCTGCCCCGTCACCGGCGGCTTCGAGGAGATGGAGCCCGGTCACCCTCGCTTCTCTGGAGTGGGGGAAAACAGGATCGCCGGTTCCCTTGGCCCTCGTCGGGCTTCTCCTCCCCTCCCCGTCCCCCGGGCCCTATTTGTTTTCCATGGCACCGACCCACTCCTGGCTGCGGGGGCCCTTCCTCCACCCGCCCGCCTCCCCCGGGGGCTGCTGTCGGAGCCCGGCCCCCTCTGCCCCCAGTCCTCTGCCCTCCAAACCTTTTTCCACCCATACCTCTGCACCCCAAATCTCTTTCCTCATAAAACCTCTGCCCCCCAAGTCCTATAACTCGGGGTCCATCCTGTCCCACCCCCGGCAGAGGACATCTGGGGGACAGGAAGAGGGCGAGCAGCTTCTGGAGGACATGGGGTGGCCGGTGAGTTGTTTCTGAGGAGGGTGAAGGGCTCTGGGGGCTTGGGAGTGGCAGGATGACAGTGCTGAGGGACTGGGTGGGGCCAGAGCAGGGTGGGAAGGAGGGTGGTGGGTGCTCAGAGGCTGCATCGGGGGCAGGAGGAAGGAGGATGAGATGCTGAGGTCCCAGGAGGTCACCCAGAGTCATCTCCTCAACCCTGCAATGAATTTCAGATAAAAGCTTTTAAAAGTGGGTGGTGGGGATTTCATCTTGCAGACTCCATCCTCCAGCCTGGCAGGACCACTCGGGCAGGGGTGGGCATCCAGAGCTGGGAAGATGAGCAGGTCCTAGCTCTCTGCCCTCCCTGGGGCATCTCCAGTTGGAAAGCTTCCTGCTGCGGGGCTGGGGTTGGAGATGCAAGGACCCCCATCCCAGGGCAAGCCAGAACCTATTTGTAAAAGCCCGTGAGGAAGATGAAGATGGAGCGAAGGGGAACTGGATCCCCCTGGGAGAGCTTCACTTCCGTGTATGGCAGCCACAGCTCCCTGTCTTCACACTTGTGCTGACGCAGCCGTGGCTGAGGCCAGGCTGCGAACAGGCTCGGGGTTAAAAATAGTGCTGTGCAAAGCAGAAGGGGATTGTTTTGAATCTAGAGCAGTTCACCAGGCGGGCTCACAGTGTAGCTGCTGCCCAGGGGCTGGGCTGGCACGCCAGGAGAGCAGAGGATTTTCTTCAGTGGATTCAGTACCTGTTTTGCAAGGCATTTGGGGAGATCTGTCCCTGTCCCTCTTGGGTGTGATGGTCTCATGGACAAGGTCAGCATAGGGGATGCTTCCTGAATCCCTGGGCATGATCTTGGCAGCACCTATCACTCCAGAGCGAGGCAGAGGCAAATGATCCATCAACCTCTCCGTCTTGAACACCTTCAGAGCCCACCTGGAAAGGTGCAGGTGTTCTGGACCAGTGGAGGACACAGGACAAGGGTTATGCAGGGGACCAACCCTAATTAAACCCACAGAGCAGGTGAAAGATGATGCTCTTACCAATCCCATGGGGACCCAAAACTCTATCTGTAACCCCACTGAGACACAACCCCTTTTTGATCAGGGATAAGCAATAATTTGGGAAGGGAGGCTGTGGTGTGACAGCTTCTTTATTTTTGGGGCTGTCCTGGAAGAACGGTGCCAGACACCTTCCCACAGCTTAGGTGACACCGTGTGTGTGACAGCCCCGGCTGCGTGGGTGTAAGCTTGTCACCGTCACGCGTGGGCACATCCCACTCAATCTCGGGCTGGTGGCGGTACGTGCAGAAGGGTTAAATGCCTTAGGAGGGGCTGAGCCATCCAGCCGGGATGCTTTAACCCCTTCCAGGAAGAACCCTTTCCAACACCTTCCCGGACACGGAGGGGGTGGGAGGATGCAGAGCTCCATCCTGGACCACTTTTTGTGCCTTTGGGCACCGGGTACTAATTAGAGCCCTCCTGAAAAGGAGCAAATCTCAGCGTAATCCAGCATCAAGATTCCCTGTAGATACATTAGGCGGGGAAATCTATTATTCTCTAATTAGAGGGAGGAAAAAATGATTGTTCTTTTTCTATTCCTTCTATGTTTCTAAGCGTGAAACTCAATTATAAGTGTATTCACAGGAGGGGATTTGTCTACAAGGGGGAGTCTCTGCTTGGCACGGGTTTTTAAAAGCTGCAGCAAACACCTGGGCCGCTGCAGAGCAGCCTCGAATTCCCAGGATTTGGGGGATTTGGGTGGGACCACCCCCTGCCCGCCGCCTCTTTGCTCGCTGACCTGCTTTGTCTGCCTCCCCCACACTCCCTGTTGCAGGAGACAGATGCAGAGGCTGGAGTTTAAAATAAGAATTTTTCTCCAGAGGGTGGAGAAAGGAGTGTTTGCTCGGTGGGGATCTGCTGGGTTGTGGAGGCTGATTTGGGACAATGTGAGGGGGGCATCAATGGGGCCTCAGGGGACACCCGTGGGTGCAGGAGGGTGGGTGACTGTCCCCACATGATGGGATGCCACCTCTCAAACAGGGACACCAGGAGGGCATGTGGCTTTGTAGCTCCAGATAAGAAAAGCAATCAAAGGCAGCCTTAAATCTTGACTATGTAATTATGGGCTGAAATCATCAGCTGGATGAGATGGAAGGCATAAATCCACCAGACACCTTCGTAGCACCCCTAGTCTCCAGGCTGGAAACACTTGGGGACCAGGGTGACATTAACCCTGCCCAGCAGGGTGCAGGGAGACAAGTGTTGGGAGAAAAAAACTTGTATGTGAGCAATGTGGGTGTTCAGCATGTATTTGTACATATGTTGAGCACACTTATTGCACACACATAGATACCCATAGCTTATATAAATTAGGTATGTTGTGTATATATATTGTATATATTTTTACTCCACATCTATGTGTGGTATTTGTGTGCCAGGGGAAAATATTATTTGCATTTTTCTATAGGGTGAATTTATAGACAGTATGTCTACACGGTATATAATGTATTTGGCTTATTATATTTCCCTACATGTGCTGAATTTATGTATATTTATATTGTGTGTAGACACCACGTATGTACAAAGTGTGTAGCGTGTGTAAAGGCATAGTAGAGTGATTACAACAATTATTTGTGCTTATACATATTGTGTGGATGTATAAAAGGAGTGTGTGCATGTATATGCAGTGTGAGTACTTATATATATAGTATGTGCGTGAATTCATATATGATATGTATATACAGAAATATGTGTACTGCATATGTGCACGGTTTATGGGTAGAAATACATATATTTATCATGCGCGGGGGTGCTTTGCCTGTAGCTGTGGCGACGTGTCTCTGCGCCGTCTGCCACCTCCTTGGTGTCCCCTCGACTGCACTGGACTGTACCGGGGGCAACACGGGGAGCACCGGGCGCGACCTCCCCCTCGTCCCCATCGAGCACAGACCCGTCTCCACTTTCAATCCCTTTTATTGACTCTTTCACAGACAGAAGCTCGTAGAAGGGCGCCCGCAGCTCTCACCGGCGCCGGGGCTCGCGAGGAGCGGGGCTGGGGGTGGCGGCGGAGGCGGCGACCCGTCGCCTCCCGGGACCGGGCCCCCGCCCGCCCGCCAGCAGCGCGGGCGCGTCTACGGCACACACACTTGGCTACAAGGCTACTCTACCCAAAACACATCGAAGGACCCTGACGGGACCGGGGGTGGGACCGGGGAGGGGGGATCGGGACGTCCCCGCCACCTCGGGGTGCGGGCGGGGGGCGTGGAGCTGTCCAGTCTCTCCGAGTGCTGAGCGGGGAGAACGCGGGGAACACCGGCACCCGTCGCGGGACGGAGAGGACCCCCGGGAGTGGCAGGGCGCGGGGATCTCCAGTGTCCGCCGGGGAACGGAAAGCAACTCCCAGGAGCGGCAGAAACAGGGGAGCCCCGGGGCGCACCGACGAGCAGAGAGCTCCGCCGAGAAGCGGCAGAGACCGGGGAACCTCGGCACCCACCGGTGTCCACGGGGGAAAATAGGGATGCGCCGCAGCGCGATGGGCACCCACCGGAGAGCGGTGGGGATCCACCGGGAAGCGGCGCGGGGAGGATAACGCCGAGGAGCGGTGCGGACGGCTCCGGCCCCCGGCGGGGTTCGCACGGGGGCTCGGCGGGGCCAGACCGGGGAGTGGCAGGACCGGACCGGGGAGCAGAGGGGACTCACCAGGGACCGAGGGAGCGGCGGGACTGGACCGAGGAGTGGAGGGGACCCACAGGGGGGCTGAACCAATTCCAGGAAAAAAGGTTTTGGGAAATCGGGCTTTTTTCTTTTACTCGTTTTTTATCTTTTTTTTTTTTTTTCGTTTTTTTCCTTTAAGGGAAAAGAAAACATAGGGAGAGCGGAGGGCAGAGGCGGCCAGGGCACCGGGAATCGTTGTCGCTAAGCCGGGAGCAAGGACTGCCGGTACCCAAAATGGAAACGAAATCATAGGAGACGCGTCCCGCCGGCACTGAGCATCCCCGGGATCCTGCCGTCTGAGAAGGAGGAGGAGGGTCAGGCGGAAATCGCTGAGGATACTCCGGTCTTTCCTCGGAAGAAAAGCAGCGGCGATGCCCCGGGAGGAACGGGGGTTGGGGACCGGGGGATAGGTGGGGCCGAGGTGGGGGGTGGAGGGGGCGTGGGGAGGCTCAGCGGGGCCGCTGCCGGTAGTTGCCGTTGATCTCCTGGGAGATGGTGACAGCCTCGGCACCCAGCGGCAGCTTGTCGCTGTACTCGGAGCGCACCTCGAACTCCTCGCCGTTGGCTTTGGATTGCGACTCCGCCATGGAGCTGGCTGCCACGCTCTCCTCTCGCTCCAGCTCCGGAGCCCCTTCGGCTTCTCTCCGCCTCCTCCACCTGCCTCCTTCATTCTCCTCCTCCTCCTCTTCTTCCTCCACCTCTGCTTCCCCTGCCTCGCTGGGATTGTAGTTCTTCTCAGACTCCAGGTAGGAGACACGGGGATCAAAGTCAGCGGCCATGTGCTTCTCCATCTGGTCCGGGTTCTGGGCCTTCATGATGAGCTTGTAGGTCTTCCCTTGGTATTTGGAGAGGAGATGGCACCATGTAGCCCCCATCAGGGGTAAGGTGGCCAGCACCAGCAGGAAGATGCTCACCACCACGATGATGATGAGCGAGGGGATCTCTTTTTTGGTGGTGAAGACCACTTGGACCTGGCAGTCCTCCCCGAGGTAGGTGAGGCACACGGAATAGTTGGTGCCGGGGCTCAAGCCCTGGAACCAGTATGAGTTCACCCCTTCCTCAATCTTGGACCACTGGACCAAGGCGTGGCCCTTGCTGCTCTCCTGGCACAGGTAGAGCATCCTGAGGTGGACCTTCTCAGACTGCATGTAGGTGGGTGTGAGCTGCACCCGGGCATCACGCTCTGACACATCCAGAGCTATCACCCCCAGGTCGAACGTGTGCTGCTTGAAGTCACCACTCTGGTTGAAGGCGTGATTGGAGATGTACTTGCTGGTTTGTGTGGAGCCACACTTCTTCTCAAAGGCTGGCAGCTGGAAAGGGATTTGCCCGTCTCCTGTGGACTCTGTCCCAGCTGCCAAGGATGGTTGGCTCTGCCAGGTGGGACCAAGGGGTTTGGTCCTCTCATCTGGTGTGAGCACGCTATTCTTTGCTCCCTTGGCCCCAGGCTTCTTGTCACCTGGCTGTGCTTTACCCCCCAGTGGGTCCCTCCCGGGCTGCAGTGGGTATTTCTGGGTGCCCGCCACAGCCACGTTGACTGAGGTCTGGTTGCTCCCCATTTCATTGGAGGCCAGGCAGGTGTAGGTGCCTTCCTCCCTCTTGCTCAGGTGGGGAATCACCAAAGTGCCATTCTTGAAGACCAAGAAACGCTCAGGGTCCCGTTTGGACTGGTCCTTCCCAGCGCTGTCCTTCGGGTTCCCGTCGAGCTCCAGGGTTTGGCTGGAGGTGCGGATCTTCCAGCTCACTTCGGGCAGTGGGGTGCCCGTCACGGCACAGTGCAGTGTCAGGGTGAAGCCATCAAAGAGCTCAGTGGTGTCCAGGTTGGGGTAATAGGTGAGCTGCACCGTGGGCGAGGTGCACTGCACATCCGGGATCTTCCCCACTGGCACTCCTTGGAGCTGCTCTGGGAGGGCACAAGTGATGGAGTCCTTCTCAGGGATGGAGATGAGTGTGCTGTCCATCCACTTCTTCAACCACTGGAGCTTGCAGGAGCACTCAAAGGGGTTGTTGTAGATCTGCAGGTGGGAGAGGGAACTGAGTGAGTCAAAGATCCCCTCAGCAAGGGTGGTGAACTTGTTGTTGTTGATGCGGAGGGACCGGAGGTCCTTCAAGGTGTGGAAAGCCCCCTGAGGTACCAGGGCCATGTGGTTATTGTTCATCTTGAGCAGCTGGAGAGCGCTGAGGTTGTAGAGGTCCTGCCAGGGGAAGTCCACGATCTGGTTGTGGCTGATGTCGAGGTTTTTCAGCTGCACCAGGATGGCAAAGGCACCGGGCTCAATGGAGCGGATCTCGTTGTGTGCCAACCAGAGGGAGGTGACCTGGGTCACTTCCACGAAGGAACGCCGCTGCAGTGAGGTGATCTTGTTGGCCGAGAGGCTGAGGGTGGTCACGTTGGAAGGCAAACCCGTGGGCACCACTTGGAGA
Organism: Platyrinchus mystaceus; assembly: GCA_035041135.1. NCBI lineage: Eukaryota > Metazoa > Chordata > Aves > Passeriformes > Tyrannidae > Platyrinchus > Platyrinchus mystaceus. The sequence continues at coordinate 21,174,447 of JAWWLV010000018.1, read as the reverse complement.
TCCTTGTAGGCGCAGTCGGCGAACTGGTGTGCGTACTTGTCCACACAAGCGCAGGGCTCGGGGCACGCCCGGGCCAAGCCGAGCAGGGCCACTAGCCACAGGGCCAGCAGCGGGGCCATCTCCCCCTGCCAAGGGATACAGGGGGTCTCAGGGCTGCCGGCCCACGCCCCCGCCCCGCTCCCGGCCGCGGTCCCCGCCCGGAGGGAGGCGGTGGCGGGACCGCGCCCCATTGTCTATACCCGGCTCCCCCCGCCTGCCGCCCCCTCGCTCGTCCTCATCCCCTCTTCCCCTGCGCGTTCCTTTTCCTCCCTTTCCCATCCAGCTCTTCCCATCCTTCTCACTCTATTTTTCTCGTCTTGATTAGGCTTTTCCTTCCCCCAGCCCCTCAAAATTAATTAAATCTCGTTTTCTTTTTTCTCTGCTTTAATTTCTTCTTTTTCAATTATTTCTTTCCCTTTTTTCTTCCTTTCTTTCAGTTTTCCTGTCCCCACTTTTCTCCCTCCCATCTCCATTTCTCCCTAGTTCTCTCCTTCCCTGTTTTCCGCTCTCCCTGGCTTCCTCCTTCGCCCCTTTCTCCCCTTCCCGCACCGCACCGGGGCTGACCCCGCACCTTACCCGCTCCTAAGTGCCGTTAAGCAACACGCAGCCCTTCTCGCCTTTACCGGCCCTCCGCATCCTCCTCCCGACCCCCGTCCCTGTGGCACGGAGGAGCCTCCGCCAGCCCGGACACGACGGCGAGGGGCGGGGGGACCCCACCCGTCCCCCCGCACCTCTCCGGGCTGAGCTGTGAGCCGGAGCGGGGCCGTACGGGCACTGGGCTGCCGAGGCGACAGCGAAAGGGAGGAATTAGCATTTCTGCCAGCCTCCCCCTCCGCTCGGCTGCCCCCTCCCTCCTCGCCACCCCTTTTCCATCCCACCACCCACCCACCGCCGCTGCTCGCCAGCCTGCGGCGAGGACGGGGCCGGCTGCTCCCGCGACGGGCGCGGCATCCTCTTACCCACCCCCCAAAAAAAATATAAAATAGCCAAAATAAACACCCACATGGCAGAGCAATGAGTACAACTCCGCGCGCTTGTCAGCAGGCGTTATCCAGCCGCCTTCCCGTCCGCTGTTTTGACTTCCCCGGTGCCCCGCTCGGAGGGACCGAAATGCCGTCGGGGCGGATGCGCGACACGGCTACCCCCGTCCTGCCGGGATATCGCAGGGTCTCAGCCCTTTGGGGAGCGCTTGTGGACGGGGATGCGAAGGTTGGACACTCCCGCCCCCGGTCCCCGGGCGGTGCTGCCATCCCCCCACGCCCGATCCATGCGGTATTTCCACGGGCGATGAGCGGCGTGTGCCAGCCTGTCCCGTCGCTCGGCGCTCATTGAATGCAAAGCGCTTTTAAACACGGAGGGGGTAGGAGATGGGAGGGGAGGGAAATACACGGGGGCTGCCGGGGCTCCCCAAGACGGGACCGTTCTCTCGCAGCTTCCTCCCGAAGGTTTCAGCCCCTTCGAAAGGCGCAGGGAGCCCCCTGTTCCCCTCGTAGTTTCCCCTCGACGTATGGGGCTGTTCTCCTCCTCCACCTCCCGGTCCTGTCCCTCTCATCGAGAAACCATTGATTTCGGGAGCGCGATCGATTCCTATCTCCCGCCATCCCTCCCTTCCCCCCTGCATCCCTCCATCCTCTCCCCTCCGGGAGCTCTGCCGGGAGGTGCCGAGGCGGACTCATCATTGAGTCGGATGGGTCAGTTCACTCCTCCCGGTGTCCCCGACCCGGCTCTGTCGCGACAGCCAGCGGCCCCGCCTAGAACTGCGGCTACCGCCCCTTCCCCATTCCCCACGGGGACTTGGCACATCCAGGGGAACTTCAGGCGGGGGGACCCCCGGGGATCTTTGTGGGGGCCCTGCCGCCTCCCTGCTTCTCGCAGGCAGAGTAAAATCCCGGCCACCTCTCCCTCGGCGGGAGCTCGGCTCCGCATCCCCGCCCCGAGGCCACGGGATGGGCGTGTTCTTCCAAGGACGAGGAGAGGGAGGAGGGAGCGGAGAGAGGGTGATGACTGGAGGGACAGAGCACAAGCTGCTTGACAGCAAAATGTCAGATCTGATCCTCGATGACGGCTCCCATCCTCCCAGGAGCCGTGTCCAAAGCCCCCCAGCCTGACACCTGCTGCCTGGCACGGATTTGGCCCAATCCAAATAACACTCTGCAAGGAAAGCCCTGGGAACAGTCCAAGGGGACTGTCCTGAGCAGATGGACAAGGCCACCTTGGTACAGTGGTCCACTGAGGGGCTGCATAGAAGGGAGGCACTGCTTCAAATCCAGTGGATACATCCATAGGGCAATACTTGCATGCCTCCCTTCCTGCTGGAGCAGTTTGAATGGCCGTAGGGCTCTCAGCATCTTTGGAGCTGAGCCATGACTCATTCCCATCCCACCCCTGTGGCTGGCTGGTCACCCAAGCATGTCCTCACCCTCACCGTGACACTCCCAAGCACCCGCACTCAGGGAATTACAGCGTCAGGCATTTGGAGTTGTGGTTTATAGGCCTTTTCCCCTCATTTTGCTCACTCTCCAAACACCCGTGGGCTGTCACCCTCTCCTGAGTCCCATGGCAGGGAGTCCTGTGGTCAGTGGGGCAGCACCTGGGGGCTCAGCATATCCAAACAGACCCACCCTGCTCCTCACCCAGGTTATTTCATATTCCAGGCTCCCTGCGTTGCTGCGGGGCTGCAGGACCATGGATCAGCCCATGCTGGTGTTGCCCTATGGCTGCAGAACTCAGGTGGGAGACACAGGGATGGAAAACTTGCTTTGAGGAGCATGAAAGGGGGTTAAAATGCCACAAGGATGTGACCAGTGGGGAGATGACACTTGTTTTCTTGTTTGGCTGCTATCCACAGAGCTCTGCTGAGCTCTTCCGAAGATGCCTTCATCCATCATGCAAGAGGAAGGAACCCAAGTGTCCTAGATACAGAGGCAGCATTTCAGGAACATTTCACGTTGTGCTAGAAATGGGTCAGGGATGAGGCACGTGTGGCAAGATGGATACACATCCCTCCTCATGCTCCTGAGGGCCAGACCCTCACCTAGACACTTGGGAGGGCGTTGGAGCATGAAGCAGCATGGCATGGGATACACCATCCATCCAGATTCCCACTCACCCCTCCCCAGCTGACTCAAGGGGTTCATGTCACCATTTGTGCCTCAGTTTCCCATGGGCTGAGAACAGGGAGTAACAACAGTGCTCTGGTGGCTCTGCAATCATGGATGGATGGATGGATGGATGGAAGAGCAGGTTCTGGTGCCTGCTTCTCACACCTCACTTGCCTCAGCCCTGGGCACCCCAAGTTTCATTGTGCTCCTAAACATGTGGCAAGCATGGCTGGTGTTGAGCATTGCAGCTCCAGAGACACAACTCCCAGTGGTCAGGGACATTGCCTACTTCAGAAGGAGAAGGCCAAGCCACCAGGTTGGGCTCTCCTGGCTTCTCCAATTCTGCCAGGATCAGATAAGCACATGAACCACCACCCTGGCAGCATCCCGGCTGCAGGACCTGCCTGGCCAGAGACAATGTGGCTTCTTCTTCCACCTAGAAAAGTCTTTCCTCAGCTTGGCCTCAGCACTTCTCCAAATATTTAAGAGTCCCAACCACCCCATCTCTCTCTTGATGTTCCATGGGATGCAAACCTGTCCAGGTGATAGTAGAGTTATGTTTTTATTAGGAATGTAATCTAGGTAACCTTTCCCAGGCTCACAGAGGCCAATCCTACTCTGCACTAGACTTCCCCCACCCTGGCCAGCAGACCTGAGTGATCCCGCAGGGCACAATCAATGCAGAGGAACCAGCCCTCTGGCTCTAATTAGTTTTGCATGATTGTTGGGGGAAGAAATCCGTTTTCATAACCAGAAAGGATTTATGCTTCTCCTTCTTGCCTCTTTTTTTCCCCTCCTAAGTCCCAGAGCACTTTGCTTGGGGCTGGCACGGAGTCATTTTATGAATGGTTTAGATTGAGCAATGCATTATTAATAACAGCCAATCAAGCAAGCAGCATAATATATATCATTTCAGGAGGTTCGTTTAATTCAGTAAAGTTATTTATTGTGCTAAGAAAAGCCAGAGAGACCCTGGGTCTTCCTGGAAGGGAGATTTTCACAGGGTGGCTGTGGGTGGAAGGGACGTCTGCACCGGTGTCAAAGCTTCCTGTTGGAGGTGGAAGCTGGTGGGGCTTTTTTGGGGAGGCCTCAAAGCCCTTTTCTGCAGGGTTTGAGAGCTGTTGGGTGCTGCTCTGCTCCCCTCACAGTGAGGGACCCTTTTCTGGCCTGATGAATGGCAGCTCAAGGCAAGAGAAAGAGCTAATCCTGCTCCCACAGCCCATTGGCTCCATCATTGTTTTACAAGGCTTTGAGGAGGCCGGTGACAGCAGACAGATGGCCTCTGCTCTCTGCCCACCCCCCTCGTGAGGCTGATCCCCTGCAAAACCCTCGAGCAGCCACCAGAGGATCCTCGCAGTGAATTTGGTGACAAGCCTTGTGTGTCAACGTGCCGGGTCCTTTGGGATCACTGCTGTAACAGGAAGAACTCATCACTGTGTCCAGGAAGTGGTTTGTTCCCAGGGGGCTCCCAGAAGATAGGAGGCACTTTTCCTCCCTGTATCTCCCGTTTTCCAAGCCTGGCAGCTCCCCTTGTACCCTCTTGGAGGGGAGAGCCTCACTCTTCCCTGCCCACGTTCACCCTTCCCTGCCCACGTTCACCCTTCCCTGCCCACGTTCACCCTTCCCCGTCCACCTTCACCCAGCTCAAGCCCCCCCGAGCACCTGCCCACTCCTCCCACCCCTCTCCCTCTGTGCCCAGCACAGCAGACCAGACACCTCAGTGAGGCCACGGTACCGCCCAGGCACAGGAGGGACCATGGTTGGGCCCAGGGGATGCGGGTGGTGTGAGACGTGTGGGTGTGAGTGAGCACAAGTGGGTGTGAATGCACGTGTGAGTGTGCACGAGTGAGTTTACACGTGAGTGTGAGCGTGCACCAGTGAGTGTGAGTGCCCCGAGGACGGCGCCAGCCCCTGTGCTCCAGCCCGTGTGCGGCTGTACAAAGAGGACACCTGGTGGCATGTGCCCCTCACTGCCGTGTCACACACAGTCCTGCTCGGCGACACCCGATGTGGCCGCCTCTGAATGTCACCAGGGCCACATCCAGCCTAGTGGGGGGAGGTCCTGAGAGATGGGGAGCGAGGCAGGGTGAAGAGAGCCCTAAGCATCTCCCCTCCTGCCTGGCTGGAAAAAGAAGGAAGAAAGATGCCCCAATAAATTACACTGGCCCGTGTTGTGTCATTTATTTGATAAATATGTTAATTTGATTAGGCTATTTCTTCCCCCTAGAGCTGGTCCAGGGACCTGAACCTTTTAAGCCCAGTGCTGGGAGCAGAGAACGTTTGGGAGTCCTGTTTAATGCTGATGAGAGCTTCCGTGCATTCCTTGTGAGCATCCTTGCATCCCTGGTGAGCATCCCTGCATTCCTGGTGAGCATCCCTGCATCCCTGGTGAGCATCCTTACATCCCTGGTGAGCATCCCTGCATCCCTGGTGAGCATCCTTACATCCCTGGTGAGCATCCTTACATCCCTGGTGAGCATCCCTGCATCCCTGGCGAACATCCCTACATCCCTGGTGCAGTTAACCTGAGACCTGGCCAGCTCAGCTCACCCCACAGTTGCACTCACTCCCCTTCCAGATCCCGGAGGACGAGGTTGCGCTGTGCCAGCACCTTGGCTGCCCTCATGGTGAGCAGCTTCTCCTGCACGAAAGGCCAGAGGAGGGTGTAGCTCTGTGCGTTGTGGTGGGTGAGAATCATCTTCATATTCAGGTTCACAGGAAGTGCCAGGGCTCCCCAGAGATCCTGCAAGGCCTTGGCCTTGGACAGGGCGCCTTCTCTGAGTCGCTGCTGCAGGTACCTTTTCAGCAGGTTCTTCAGCCTGTAGGAAGAGGCCTGGGGCACCTTGTCCCTGACCAAGGACAACATATCCATGTAACCACACACAACACGGCAGAAGTCCACTTTCCTGCCTGTGGCATCCAGGGCTTTAAAGAGAGCAGGCAGCTCCAGTCCCCAGAAATTATAGAGGATGAGGACGGGTCTGGGGAGCAGGGAGAGGTACCAGAGGAGGTACTGCACCCCCACCTCCAAGGGGATGCTCTGGGGGAGCAATGCCAGCACTGACTCAGGGGTCTGGATCAGCGTCTTGAAGGAATGGTCTCCGTTCACCGCCACCATCTCCATGATCTGCAGGGCTGTGGAGGGGAAAGGATGGGGTTGGACTAAGTGTTTGGGGGTGCCCCTCTCTGCCCCTCAGCCCCTGGGAAAGGCAATGCTCACTTCTCGGGTCAACCTTCAGGCTGAGAAACACCAAAGCGCCCGGCTCCAACCTGTCGTCCAAGGGACTGGTGGGGCCAGTGCTGTTGTGGGGTGAGGTGCCACTTCTGGACCACGTGGGGCTGGAGGGTTTCTTGATGTCCTTGGGCTCGCTGAAGGCCTGCAAGAGATTGGAGAAGGGATCCAAGTCCCATCTGCTTGCTTGGACCTGGCTGGGAAGGCATGAGGAGCACCCTTGGGTGCACCATTGGCCACGGACAGGGATCTGCTTGTGGCAATGCCACAAAAACCACAGATGTGATGTCCTGGCACTGGGTGTGTGCTGTGTCCAGAGTGGGCTGGCCATGAGGAGCTCTGTTGAGAACCCCAAAACAGAGTCAGAAACAAGTGATCCAGAGCAAAGCCCTGAATCCAGCTTGTCCTGGGCAGGGTTGAGATTCAGGCACTAACACACAGGTCCAGGGACTGCTGTCCCTTGCTGTTCATCTCATATGGATGCAGATCACAGGGGGACATAAAACATGCCTGAGCAACCTCACTCCATGAGATAGTTAAAGATCTTGTTGGTGTCTAGAGGAAACTATCATGAAGACTGGATCAGGTCAGAAGGAGGTTTGGGGCCTCTCCAGGCTCAGCAGATCCAGTGCCTACGGTACTGCTTCCCAAGGATGAACAGAAGTAGCCACACCACCCAGCCCCTGCCCAGCATCAGCAGGGATGGACATCCACAGTGAGTATCTCCCTACAGGAGGAGTAGGACAGCAACACATTCAAGAGGCTCTAACCTTGGTTTCCTTCCCTCTCTCCCCCCAGGACAATCCTGCACCTCTTTCCTGGGTATCCTGTAGAGATGGGACATCCATCTCCCTCCCACACCAGCTCTCTGCAACTTCACCCACAGCCCAGGAGTGGTGGAAACATGTCTGGACAAACATCTTCAGGCTCCTCAGCTCAGAGAATGTGGGATTTTTACCCCTGGGACCTCTCTTTGCTACACCCTTAAATCCACATTGTACTACAGGACACCTGGTTCACTCGGGGATTTCTCCCAGCAAGCTGCTAACATCCCCCAAAGCCCCAACCTCAGGATTTTTTGCCACCAGCAGGGACTGGGGACAGGTTTTAGCCCCACAACTCTCTTTTCCCCTTTGTTAGAGATGAATCAGAGGAGCCAGGAAAAACAGGACAGGAAGAAATGAATAAGGAAGCCAGCAGTGGCTGGGATTTAATATGGGAACAGCTTTATTGAAAGAGCAAGAAAAGCTTCTGCGTTAGTTTATACAAAAAAAAAAAAGGTGTTCACACCTCATTAAGCCAGTACTGGAAAACCAACCCCACTTCCCGATCCCAGATCAGCCACACTTGCCTCTCATTCCCAGGAGGTCCCCTTCTCGTGATGGTGACATAGTATCTCATCAAGGATCCCACCCCTTGGATCATCTCACCACCTCAGCCAAGGCCATTTGGTTGCCACACACCAGTTTGCAGCACCAGAGTTGTGAAATGTCACTTTGGGGGTGCTCAGGTGGTCCATCCCTGCTCCAATGGCTCCCGGGAGCATCTCAGCCCATGTAGGTACAGGGCCAATGAACTCTGCGAGCACAGATCCTACATTCAACTCACAAATTTGATTTTTAGATCAAAATTGATCGGTTTTAAGCTAAGAACCACTTCCCAGGAAGCCACAAGGACCGACTGGGAAGGGTTGCCTCAGGGGATCCCACCTCAGAGCAGACAGAGGCGGGGTTTATGGAAAACCAGGAGCAAAGGTCTTAGCCTGGGAGAACTAGATTTGGGATGGCCCAGATGCCCTGCCACCCGGGAGCACCTGAAGTGGAAGAGAAAGCCACAGGCAAGTTTCTGGGTGCTGCTGGGAAGGAGAAGGCTTGGCTCCAAGCACAGCTGGAGGAAAGGGAAAGGCACCCAGAGACGACGGGGTGCGGCTGCCTCTTCTCCGGCAGCGCAGCTCAAGGAGGGAGGTCTGGCGTTACACTCACCACCGTGTCCTCCTCGCTGTCATCTGAGCTGCAGATGATGATGCTGGTGATTTCTGTGGGAGGAACAGGAGGATGCTGAAGCTCCAAGACTGTGATCTTGGATGCCACCAGATCAACTCTCCTGAGTTTTGCTGCAGTACCAAGAACCACTCAGCCCTTGGATGCACCCCAAGGTGAGGGCAACTTTTCCACTGCTGCTTCACCCCATGGATCCTGCACCAGCCTCTCCAGAAGGTGCATTTCATCCTCTATCCTGCTTGCAGAGCTGATCCCAGGACTCCTCACTGCGGGATGCAGTGGGGCTGGCTCAGCTCGGGGAAGAAAATGTGTCTTCCTAAAAATTATAGTGGGTTTTGCTCCAGGAAAATTTACTACTCCTGGAACAGGAGGCAGAGGAGTCTTTCTGCACTTTCCTGATGATATGCTCTTTCCCAAGCTTGGATTTTGGCTACCTTGAAAGCAGGACATGGAGCTGGATGGAGCATCCACATCCACTCTGAGCACTGCTGTTGTATTTATTCCCTGGGAAGCAGCTCCCATCCTCTGCTTCTCTGACCCAAGGGAGGTTGGGCAAGGCTCTGAGTGACTGGGGGTGCAGAGAGGCTGGGAATGGACCCCCATAATGGAGAGAAAAACATGGGATAGCAAGGAGGGCAACATTCACAGACCCCACCTGCATCATCCGTGTGGCTGCTGGTGGCAGGGGTGCTGCTGCAGTTCCGTCCAGGCATGGAGGTGCTGGGCTCCCTTCGGAAGTCCCTTCGGTTTGAGCTGGGATCGCTGGGGCCCGACATGTCATCACACTCCAGCTTCAGTATTTTGGGAGAGATCTGGCTGCCCCTTTCCACACACTGAAACATCCGCTTGTGCCATGAGGGGACAGGGAGAGCCTGCACAGGGGAGAGCACAGGGGGTGGAAGGTGCCGGGATGGCAACTCCTGGTCCCCAAGGGCTCCTGCCTGGCCGGGATGATTCTTACCATGTCCATATGCATCTCCTCGAGGTTGCTGGGAGAGGTGGGCGAGGTGCTCTGCTTTTTGGGCTGGACTTGGTCCTCTTGCTGCGGAGAGAGCGCAGAGCAGCATTAGGGTAGACCTGGAGAACACTGACCCCTCTGCAGGGCTGGGGTGTCCCCAGACAGCGTGGGGGGCAGAAACACCCTCAGGAGGGGGGAAACTGAAGGACAGCCCGGCCCTGTGGCTTGGTTCAGGTTTTGTGCTATAGTTGTGGTTTTCCCTGTGGAAAGTGAGGGATGAAGCAGCAGGCTTGGAGAAGCGGGATGCTGTAGGCAAATGCCTGTGTACTGGAAAACCCCAGGGGTTTGTTGTTGATAAAAAAATGGGACTGATGGGCTGGGGAGGGAAAGATAGACCCTTGCCTAGGTCAGAGGAAAAGAGAATCCATGTGTTGGCTGATGCAGGAGGCCTCCCCACAGGACATTACATAGGGATGAAACACTGATGTCTCACCAGGTTGTTCTCCAGGGCCACCTCGACCACAGGGACAGGTCGTGATTCAGTATCTGAAATGGAGAGAACAGAGTTGAGATCCCTAATCGAAGCCTCCAGAGTTCCCACCCGGCCCTGGCAGCAGCCAAGCTGGGAAAAACCTGCTTGACAGCTGCAGCAAGGAAGGGGCAGCTCTGGTCTCTTCTCCCTTTCCCAGCCCTTTGGTCTGTGATGGCCCAACGGTTTATGAAAATCTGGAAACCCAGAAATTATCATCACCAGAGCCTGTCAGACTGGTGGGAGACCAGAAAGGTCTCTGGCCATATAAGCAAAGGAGCAAATCTTGGCCCCAGTAGAAATAAGGAACCACAGGAATGGATCTGGGCTTGTCCTGCTGCAGGGAGCAGAAGTGGAAGAAGAAGAGAAGTTGTGAATGCCCCGTCTCTGGAAGTGTTCAAGGCCAGGCTGGACAGGGCTTGGAGCAATCTGATCTAGTGGAAGGTGTCCCTGCCCATGGCAGGGGTGGAATGAGATGAGCCTTAAGGTCCTTTCCAACCCAAACCATTCCATGATTCTCTGATCGCCATGGCAAGTCCTCACCTGGGTGCCCTGTGACGCGCTCCACCAGCGCCTGCAGCCTGGCCCTGCACTCAGATAAGTCCCTGGGCTGCCCTCGGTCCATGGCCACTGGCAGCTGCAGCCGCTGGAGCTCCTGCAGCGAGCCCTTGATGAAGGGCTGCATGTCCATCACCTCCTGCTCCGTGGCATAGAGGCTCATCTTCTCCACCAGCCTCTCGCCCGCCTCCATCCGCCGCAGCACCCCCTCCACGTGCCGCAGCTCTCGCGCCAGCTCCCGCCGGCCCTGCTCCTGCCGCGCCTCCACCAGCCCCAGCAGCTCCTCTTCCTCCTGCCGGATCAGCTGCACCAGCTGCTCCACGCGCCGCCGGATCAGCTCCCGCATCTCCCGCTGCGCCTCCTCCAGACGGGCGGCCTCGCCCTGCAGGGACACATAGGTGGCCTCGAAGCCGCTCCGGCGCCGCCGCAGCTCCCGGTCCATGGAGCTCAGCTCCTCCTGCCGGCGCTGGGT
>JAWWLV010000018.1:21073268-21163458 GCA_035041135.1 Platyrinchus mystaceus | reverse complement strand
CTAAAAAATCCATTGCGCAGGCTTGAAAGGTAAAAAGACCTTTCCCAGATCTTCGTTCGCGAAGACTGGCCACATATTTATTTCAGTAGAGGGGGAAAAAAAACCAACAACCACCTCTCAAAGGGATTTTGGGACAACTACTCTGTGTGCTGACAGCCTGCAACACCCAGAATTCAGCCAGGGACACTGCATGGTCAGAAATCACAGAATTCCAGGTTGGTTTGGGTTGAAAAGACCTTAAAGCCCACCTTGTTCCAAACCCTGACCCGGTTGCTCCCCAGAATCACCTGGTTTCCCCTTACAAGCATTGGGTTGGGTTTTCTTGTTTTGTTTTTAGTTTCCAGGCTCAGTTCAAGAGGACCAGAGCCAGGAAGCTTCATGTTCAAAGCCAGTGGCTCCACCATTGTCTTGGACTTCAAAGGATGGAGCAGGGGATGTTTATCTTCTTCCCTCTGAACTTTCCTTTTGCTTACCATACTCTTAAACTCATCTTTGTGATGCAGGACTAGAACTACATGCAATACTATAAATCAAAGGATATTTATAAGTCACAGTGTTTATGAATATTAGAATATTATAAATATAGAAGGAAATAGAAATATTCTCACAGTGTGACATTTTCAGTCCATTTCTGCTTTCCCCAAGTTAAAATAGAGTCAGATGCTTTTAAAACCACACACGTTTATTGTGCTGTTCTCCACTTAGCGTCACGTGGACTCTCAAATCTGCATCCTTAAAAGGATGCTTTGATGACTAAAATCAGACCTTCCTTTTTGTCACTTCTAAAGGAAAATGCTGATTCATGCTAAGAAAGGGACCAAATCCCTCAGGACAAAGGCTGCTGGGAAGCTGCACTGTGTCCCCTGTCCTGTCTTTGGGCTCTCACCTCATTTCTGATCAGCTGTGCCAGCATCAGGAAAACTTTCCTCCTTCCTCCGAAGTTTCCCTGAGAAAGACCAAAATGTCATCATTTTCAAGGAAATACCACCAAGTCCTGCTGTCCCCTCTTCCCTTGGCCCTGCCACTAGCCTGTCCCACTTGGTGACACCCTTTAACTCACTGAACCAGCACAAAGCTGGAAAAAGAAGGAGAACTATAAATTATCATCTGTATTGTCATTTCCTATAAGGACAAAGCTGGGAGTGGCCAGGAAACCACCGAGCCCTCTGCAAAGAAAGCAAGCTGATAGGCAAAGACTCTGCCAGGCTAATTCCTGCTGCTGTTCCTGCTGGATGTATCCTGCCAGGCTGCCCAAGCAAATTCTGGAGCACTGGAGAAAGTCGCCTTCACTAATATTAATGTGCCTGAGGGGCCAAGGTGTGTAGCCCAATAATGTGATGGGAAAACCATAGTTCCTGTGGCAGGGAACACTGAGAACTTCTGTTTGGCTGGGCAAGCAAGGAAGAAACTTTATTCCATGGAAATCTGTCCAACATAAGTCACGTGAAGTCAGAAATCAGGGCTGAAGGCTACTTCTGATCTGATGCAACAAGCCACCCAAGCACACCCACACCGGAGATCCGTGTCTGCACAGAAACAGTGAATACCTCAAACACCAACGTCTGCTCCCGGGACAGATCTTGTCAGTTGGGTTCACTTCCCACCTGGGAAGGGCTCCAGCACCATTGTGAAAGCAGAGGAAGATGGAGGTGGGCGGTCACAGAGGTTGAGGTACTGCAAAAGCCATCCGGCAGATTCCTCTCTGTCTCCATTTCACCCTTTTGCTGGGAAAATTAACCCCCTTCCAGCATTGTTTTGCTCCTCACAGAGACAGCTCAAAATGAAGGAGATGAAGTGAAACAGCCCTCAAGTTGGCCAAAGTAAAAAAGCAGAGCACATATGGTGCAGAGCCCAGATTCCATCCAAACTCCCACCCTCTCCAGGTGTCCACAGTGACGGTCAAGCACGAGAGTGAATAACAAGATTATGGAAAACACAGGAGGGAAAACAGCTGCTCCCATCCCTGCTGTAAACACCCACTGTTACAGCTTCCCTTGTCAGCTCCTCTACACGCAAACAGGCAACTGAAACAAAAGTTTCTCTTTGATGTCAGAAACAGGAGGTCCCTGCTTACGTTGGGGAACTGTGGCTTGACCTCCACATTTTCCCAGGGTTAGCCAAGCACTTCCCAGTCTGCTCCTGGTGAGGCATCAGGCACAGATGCTTGGCTGGCAAACAGATGGGGGGTGGAGGTTGGGCACGCAGGCAAGATACAGATAAACTGAGATTCCACCAAAACAGGTGCATCTTTAACCCAAACATGGGAGGAGAAACGAAGGGTGGGGCAGGGGGAGAGGAACATGTCAGGGCAGCAGCACCAAGGATGGACCACAAGGACTGGGCAAGTGGGAGACAGCACATTGCAGTTTGCTCCCAAAGAGCAGAATCTGTTGTGGTCAGCCACTGACAATTTAGTTTATCTCATTCCAACCCCTGCCATGGGCAGAGACATCTTTTACTAGAACAGGTTGCTCCAAGCCCCATCCAACCTGGCCCTGAACACTTCCAGGGATGGGGCAGCCACAGCTTCCCTGGGCAACCTGTGCCAGGGCCTCACCAACCTCACAGGGAAGAATTCCTCCCTAATACCCAATCTAAACCTATGCTCTTGTAGTTTGAAGTCATCCTCCCCTGTCCTATCACACTATGCCCTTGCAAAGCCCTGTAAGGATCACTTTCATCTCCCAGCATCACCTCCATCTCCCAGCTGGTAGCAGGAGCCACTCAGCCACTGGAGCAGGTGAGGAGGCAGCGCTCACCTGGCTGCTGCAGAGCCACTTCTAAGTCACTTCCAGCTTCCACCCTCCTACAAGAGCTCCTGCAGCAATGTTCCCTCCTCCTCCCCCTCCATCAGCAGCCTTGCAGGTGCCAGGCAGAGCCTCTCTTCCCATCCCTGCAGCTCTAAATTTGCCTGGTTGCTGAGCACGTCTATTCCAGGCAGTCGAAGGCAGGCGAGGCGAGGGAAGCGAAGCGCACGCAGCAGTCGCGTCGTGAGTGGCAGCGCTGCCAAGTTCTCCTCTGATACAGCCAGTTCAGGGAGGGAATGTGTTTGAGCTGCTGCTGCTCCAAGCCAAGTAATGCCATTTGTGAAAGAAATCGGGAAAAAATTGTTCCCATCCCAAATATCCAGGCAGTTCTGCTATCTGGGGACAAGGGGAGGAAGAAATAGCCAGAAAAAAAATACTTAATATCAAATGTGGATCCACAAAGGGATCAAATCTTAGGAGTGAGGGCAGGACAGGAAAAAAACCCAATTTTGGGACACCAATAACCCTAAAAATTGACATAGTACAGGAAAACAAACTGGTCACTCTGGTCTCACAGCAAGCCCTGAGCAGATCCAGGAGAGCCTGCAAATGCTTCTCAGCTTTGGGCAGGAGCATCTGCGATACGGCTAATCCGCAGTTATCCCAGGAGGATTGGGGGCTGACAACAGGGCTTGTCTCCCCAGTGGGGAAGGGTGGGAGGATGCTGTGCATATGCTGCTTCCTCTCCCAGCAAAGCCAGGAGCAAATGAAACGGATTAATCAGTTTTCTTACACATAAAATCCCAGCCATCATTTAGACTCGGCTTCCAGAGTTCATACTGAGGGCAGGAACCTGGAAGGGTGTATAGTCAGGAAAGCCATTTATGTCCATCACATCTTATCTCCTACATATTGAAACATAAAAACAGTCCCTCCCTCCCAAGAGTCTTAATCCTCTAGACAGGATTAAAGCCTATCAGTCAAGGGCTACCCTGGAGAGAACAATCCCACATTTGCTGGGTGATAGCTGAGATGGTATCAGCAAGGATCAGAGAGCTCAGAGAGGAATTAGAGGGGAGCACAGCAGCCTGAAGGTAAAGCAGGAGAGTATTTTCTGCTCTTAGCATGCACGGTGGCATTTCAGGCAAACCCGCTCCCATTTTCATGCCTCGCCTCGTTAATCTCAATGGTACAGTCAGAGTGATGCCAGGCCCAGCTCCGTGTGTCTGGCTTCTTCAGCTCCTGCTGATTGTAATTACAGGCCAATAGATTTAATTGGCTTTCCATCCCAGGTCCTGGGCACCTCGTGGCCCCCAGGATTAGAAGACACTTTGGCAAACACTGGTTGCAGCCAGACTGGGCTGTATCCGTGGCATTTCTCCACCTCTCACTCAGGCAACGGCCTCAACCCTTGTGCTTGTCATTCTTTTGTTACTGTCACTTTGTGGTGGCCGTGAACTCCTAGACCCTCATCCTTGTCAGCTTGCATGGGAGTGCCCTCTGCTGAAACAACAGCCTCCTACAAAGGCAAAGCTTTTCCTCCAGATCCCTTCACGCCATGAGCACGTCGCCCCACAGATCTGGAACACAACCCAGGACAGATCACAACCCAGACAACAGGCAAGGGAATACAGCCCATTTAATAGAGAGGGAGCACAGAAAGGTGGACTGAGGCATATCAAGTGGGAAGGAATGAAACAAGAGGCAGGATAATGTGTAGACAGACCAAAGATTGCAGAACTGAAGGGGCCACGTCTCTCCAATACAAAGCCACCTCTTCCTTTCTCCATGCTGGAAAGAGTCCTGAAGTCTTGTCTCTGGTGGCCAGAAGGAGGAGGTTGGAGAGAGTATCTGAAACTGGAGGAGCTGCCCTCAGCATGCTCAGTGCTCCCAAACAGAAGAGCAAGGAAAGGGGCAGCCACTCCAGCTGCTCCATGCTGGAGAGAGGAACCCCAGTGCAAAGAATGAGGGCCAAGTCCCAGACCCACAAATGTCACAGCTGCCTCAGTGCAACTCACCAGTCCAGCTAAAAATTTAGGGAGCCCCACCAGCAAAGATGAGCTCCAAGGCAGCCTGAATATCCCCCCCAGTGGCCTGCAGGGCTCGGAGACTTAATTCATCATCGTGTATTCCCATGTCTCGCAGCTGCTGGAGCTGTGGCTGCCACTGGCTCTACACACAGGAAAGAAAAGGAGTTAAAGTGGGTGTGAGAGTCCAAACAGGAAAAAAAGTCTTCTCCACAGCCCACTCTTCCATGCTGCATTCTCCCTCCTCCTCTCGCTCACAACCACAATGCTAAGTGTGCAAACAGGTCCTGAAAGCTCAAGTTCTTCCTGCAAACTCCCCAAATCCACTATCCCACCATCTCATTTCCAACCAGCACTTTTATACTGGTCTGTCATGCCCCCTCCAACTCAATGTCCTGCCACAGGAGGCAGCTGGAAGAACCACCTCCCACGCTGTAAGAGTGGGATATGGGATTCTACAGGCTCCTGAAGGAAGAGGCTGTGACACTGACCTGCAGACTGGGCTGCCCTGAGGCCTGCAGGGCATGTTGTAAGGCCTGGCTAAACAGGTCATTGGTGATGGGTGTTCCTGACTGGACACTGGATGACATCGGGGATGTCCCAGAGGAATGACCCTAGGAGGAAGTAAGTTGTACACCCATCAGGAGAACACTCAGAGGAAACAGAGCCAGCACAGAGCAACGCCTGCAGCACCCCTCCATCCTCAACCTCACGTGGAAGAGAACTCAGCCATGAGGAAACAAAGAAGCCAGGTGTCCCAGACCTGAGCCAGTCTTGTGGCTGCTGTTACCTGGGTGCCAGGGGTGGGTGTGTGGGAGCTGCTCTCCGGGGTGCTGGCAAGCGCCAGCGCCGTTGCCAGCTCGCTCTGGGTGATGGGCCGGGGCCCCGCAGCCCCCGTGTAGCCCAGGGAAGCCGGGCGGGAGCCAGAAGTGCTGCTGGATGGTGTGGACCTCGTGCTCTGCATGGAGGAAAAAAAAACAACAAACACACCTCAGATGTTGTTGTTCGTGTCCCAGTGAAACCCGGCTCACCTGCACATTCCCACAGATCCCTTTCCTAAAATATTCAAATCTCACAAGTGTGGAACTTTTTAAAAATAAACATGACAGGGTGGAATGTGCTTTTTTCCACAAACTCAGCTATGGAAACGGGCTGTAAACCTTTTAATATGTCATTCACCAGCCTAAAACCAGAGTGTTATTAACCTGTAACAAAACAATTCGCTCTGGAAAGGCACTCCTTTGGCCTAAATATCCAGTTTGTCTTATAAAACACTTTGTTCTTCAGAGAGAAAGACTGCAGAAGGGCAGGGAGCAACATTCGCATGATTCTCATCCAAACACAGCTATCCCCGCATCCATTTGGCTATGAAGGTGTTTCCTCTGAGGACGTGTGCTGTTCCATTCTTACGTTGTGTGTTCAGCACTCAGGAAAATCCTCTCCCGAACAGCATCCAAGCACACTACAATCAATATGTTTGTCTCCACAATACCCCCAGGAGCCAGAACAGCTCCTGTTGTTCATCAGGCAGGAAGAGAAAAGCTTTGGAGTCTCAGGGCTACAGGCGAAATCCATATTGAAAGCCCAAAACAGGTGTTCCACCCAAACTGCTTACCTGGTGGAAGTCATCTTCATCATCAGAGAGACCTTCAAAGAGAAAGCCACCTGCACCAGGAAGGAGAATAAATGGATGTAGAAGACTGGTAGGAATTAGGTTCCAGATGAGTATCCCACGATGTTAGGACAGAGACCTCAGCACCAAGTAGTTCATGTGCAGTGGGAGACAGGTCAGGCCCATTCTCTGGGCACTGCAGAGGCCACAGCCAACACTGAGCGCACACACAGCACTGGAAGAGGCCCAGAGGACAAAGTGCCCCAGGTGAGTCTCACCCAGTCCAAAATCTATCAAACCACAGGAAGTGTTTCCAGCTCAGAAACCCAAATCTCTTGTCCTTCCAGCCTGGGGGTGACTGTATCAGTACAGCAACGAGGGGGAATGCCCCTCCCTGGAAGTGTTCAAGGCCAGGTTGGACGGGGCTTGGACAAACTGGTCTAGCAGAAGGCGTCCCTGCCCATAGCAGGGGGGTGGAATTCAATCACCTTTAATTTTCCTTCCAACCCAAACCAGTCTGTGACTCCATTTTACAGTGGCCTGAAAATTCTGCAGCACATCATTCCTGCAGGCTCTCCATCACCTGTGTGGCTGAACATACCTGGCATGTCCCGGTAGGAGCCAGAGGACATGGCTCGGGAGGAGGTCTCCGGGGCTGGGAGCGGGGTGCTGCCAGCCACTGAGTGCAGGACAAGGACAATGGCATTCACAAGGGCAGGGTGAGCTGGGATCAGCCTGGAGAGAAACAGGGGAAGAATGAATCACATACACAAGGAAACTAAGAAATCAGCCCTTTAAAGCTTAAGGCACAGCCGTCCCCACTGGCTGTACCAACACCACTGGTGTCCAGCATAAACACCTCCAGGCACCTGTCTCTCCTTCTTGATCCCATGTTGACCTTTCCATGGTTCATATCTCACACATACTCTCATGGGAGCAACTCTGCTGGGAGCAACCAGATTCAGATTTGAACTCATGATCTGGAGACAATGATGGTCCTGGCTCCCACTAACTATCCTTTGGTTTAATCCAAGTGGTATACCTCTCTTTCCTGCTGCTGAGGGAGAAATGTCCTAAATCCCAGTGTATCCATACTGGCAGGCAGGAGCAGAGCCCTCTCTCCAGCCCCAGAGAGAAGCAGTTGATACATAGTGAGACAACAGCACTGCTGAGTCACTGGCCCAGCTCACATGAACTTACGTGTCCAGCATGTTGGGGTCTGCAAACACTGAGAAGAGATCCTTGTCCTGCAGGACTCCTGGAAGAGACCAGGAAACATGATGGGACGGGATACAAGGAACAGGAGTCAGTCAAACAAAAGCCATTTTGTTTTTCAGGAACTGAGTCACAAGCAAACACATAAATACTCTTATTATTGTTCTCTCTCAAGCCTTTCACGTCTTCCTGGAGACTTTTGACTACAGCCACACATCCAAGGGATAAGGCCTTCTCAGCAGATCCCATGGGTGCTCCACCTTAAAGGAAGGATCCAATCTGGCCCCCAGCTCACTCCAACCAGGCTATGACTGCATCCCAAATTCTACCTGCCTCAGACTAGTAGCATCCCGGGCCAGAACAAGAAAGCCAGATTTAATGGACATTTTGGTAACACTTTGCAGCAAGGAGAAAGCATTCATCCCCACTGTTCCCTAATCCTTCTGAAGCCAACACCCATCCCCAAACATTCCCAATGGAGCACAACTGACACCTGAGCAGTCACTGACTCTTGCACTCCACGAAGGGATAAAAAAAGGTTGGTTTTCTGAGACAAGGGCAATACTCCCTTCCCCCCACGAGGAATTATACCCAGATTTGGCTTTCTCTCTCCCTTCCCCCTGTCAGGAATTAAACCTTCATTTGGCTTTCCTCATATCCTCTGGATCACATCTAGACTCACCCAAAGCAACAGGGTCACTGCTGAGGCCAGGAGTAGCTACAATGATCTGATCCAGTGACTCCTTGTTTCCCAGCATTTTGAAGACCTGCCAGGGAAACCAGAGCAGACCAGCAGCATCAGCCAACCAGGCTCCACTGTGGGCTTCTCCTCACAGGGAGGGAAGAGCCAAAAATCACCCCAAAAGCCCAGGAGGAAGCCCCACTCACTGCATCTCTGTAGGCAGGGCTGCTGTGCAGAGCAGTGTGCAGAACACGGAATTCCCGGACTGCTGCCACCTTATCCACAGGCTCTGAGGAAGGGAAAACAACAGAACGAAACACAGATCTTCCTCTGTCAGCTTTAACAGCCATTTTACATCCCACTGGGACTTCCATGATGCAACAGCAGTGGGGATTCTTTAATATCCTTGGGTTCAGTTCGTGTCTTGCTACAGTTACACAGAGTAACAACTTACTGCACTGTCAGGAAACAAAAATATATAGAAATATCCTCCTACATGTACCAAAGCAGTTGTATTAAAGAAATAACAAGTCTAAACTACCCAAGCTTATTCTACAGTCAGGCAGAGCAGGAGCACACACAAGCCTACTCATCCCTGGAGCTGAGGAACCAGGAGGTTTGCTCCAGATTTTCTTGCAACACCCTAAAATTCAGGCCGTTAAGGAAGGGATAGTCCCTCTCCACACTGCACAGCTCATTCCTGAACTCTTCTGTCAGCAAGAAAATTAACACCCATTTGCTGCTGTTAGAGGTGGGGAGCTCCCAAACAAATGGATTAATTCTGCCTGGAAACCTCAGGAACGAATCAAGAGAAGCTGTCCCTCAGTCCCTTAAAAACATACCCCAAGGAGATCCAAGGGGTAAACCACCACAGCCTGCTCCTCACCTGGTTTCTGATCAGGCTCGGGCCAGGATTTGCGCAGGACATGAACAGTGGAGCCAGACTGGATGCCATAAAAATCCAGGGTCTGGTCATCCCTCAGCTTCCGGCCACAGTAGATCAGGTCTAGGGGGGGAAAAACGCCCGAAGATAAACTTTTGTGGCCCTCTCAGAAAGGGCTGAGCGTCTAAGTGTGACTTAGAGCTCTGGGGGTTATTGCTGCAGCTGTTCCATCTGGCCAGGGAACACAGGGAAGCTGTGGAGCTGAGGTTCAGGGAAGAAATCATGGAGTTGATACACAGGTGACTTTTTGCCACCTCCCCTAGAACAGCCAACCTCTTCACATTCCTCATGAGAGATCTCACAAGGACACAGAGGTGTCTGGAAGCCCAAAGACTCCTTAACGAGGTCACTGACACCACTGGAGCTCTGCGATCCCAAGAAAATAGGGAATATTCTATCCAAACCACATGGTATCAGATCTTGTGTGCGCAGCAGAGGCTCTGCAGCACACTCTGAGGCCTCACCCAGTGTTATCCGGCTGTGCTGAGCCCTCCCACCACCAGCGGGATGTTGTGTCCCAGCCACGGCGAGGACGGGAAAAGGGTGTCCTCAAGCGGCAGGACTGTGACAAGATCCAGGCGGGCACCCACCGATGAGCTCGGGGTCCGGGATGGATTCCTGCAGCTTGCCGGTGATGAGCTGCTTGAGATGGGAGATGCTGCACCCGCCCAACGGGCACTCGCCCAGCTCCGTCTCCGGGAGGTGCAGGATGGATTT
The DNA here is from genome assembly GCA_035041135.1 of Platyrinchus mystaceus. NCBI lineage: Eukaryota > Metazoa > Chordata > Aves > Passeriformes > Tyrannidae > Platyrinchus > Platyrinchus mystaceus. The sequence goes on along the minus strand of JAWWLV010000018.1, from coordinate 21,153,515 downwards.
GGGAGCCAGCGGCTGCTCCGCCAGCTTCACGGCGATGTGCCACTCGGGCAGGGACATGGCAGCCTCTCCCCGAGCGCGGCCAGGCCAGACTGGAACCTGCAGAGCTCTGGAACGGGGGAAGGTGAACCCCAGTGAGACCCCCTCATCACCCACCAAACCCCTCGGCGAGGCGCGGCAAGCCTTGCCAGCCCCCCCCCCCGCCGCGCCGTCCCCAGAGCCCGCCGGCACTCAGGAAGGGTCCCAGCAGTGCCAGCCCCAGCGCCGACCCCCCTGAGGCGCTCAGGGATCCCGGCCGTGTCCCACACCCCGCTCGGCTCGGGGGTCCCGGCCGTGCCCGCCCCCCCCCGAGCCCGGCGCTACCGGAGCCCCGCGTACCACAACCGGAAGTGCCCGCGAGCCGCGCGGGGCGCGCTGGGAAATGGAGTCCACCAGAGTACGCGGCAACGCCCCCCGGCGGAGACGCTGTTGATTGGCTGGCGTGGCTATGACGAGCCAATAGGAGGGCGGCCGAAGGTTTAAAAGGAGGAGCGCGGCCGACGGCGCGCGCACCACGGCACGGTCACCTTTAATTAACCGCACCTCATTAATTAAGCGCTTGCCATCCCTCCAGCGTGGATGAGGCGCTCCTGCAGATACCCCCTGAACGGAGCAGGGACCGGGTTCCCCAGGCTGAGCGCTCTTCAGCACTATCTGCTGGTCCATCTCCTCACCCTCTCCCAAAAAAGGAGAGGCCACTGCTTCAGCCACCAAATCCTCTGCCAAGGCTCCAACTTTTTCTGACAAGAAGAGCTGTTTATGTTCTAAAAAAAGCCAAGTTACCATGAAAGTCCAGCCAGGCTGCAAGAGCCACATTCCAGGCACGCTTTCCTCCCTAACAGCTCTTAAAATGGTCTGAGCAGCACCAGGGGCTGTGACAGGATTTAAAGAGAATTTAGAAAACAAAATTTGGGTAAGTTTTAGCTACAGGCCAGGTTCAAGTCCAAAATCTACCACACAATAAATCAAGGGGATAGAGAACCCACCCTGAAATAAGGCAAAATCAGCTCTTCTAGTGTTTAAACCTTGGAACTTTATTTGTTTTCCTACAAAGGAACCTAAAGGTGAGAAACCTAAAGGTGAGAAACCTAAAGGTGAGAAACCTAAAGGTGAGAAACCTAAGTTTAGTGTCATCCTATCTGCGTTACACAGGGAAAGTGAACAACCCTCCACTTGCTTCCAAGCCCCAGAGAGCCATGAGGAAGAGGAGCAGGAGCCACAGGAGAACTACAGCCTAATGGGCCATTAAAATGCACATCACTAATTGGTACCTCAACAAATTATTTAAAATGTGGGATAAGGAACAGTGGGACAATTCTGGTCCAACATGGAAGGAGGAGGTCATCCCAGCAGGGACAGCCCGGGGTGGCTGCCAGCAGCCCCTCTAGAAGCACTTGCGATGGACGATGGAGGGGCCAGACTCATCGTACTCCTGCTTGCTGATCCACATCTGCTGGAAAGTGGAGAGGGAGGCCAGGATGGAGCCACCGATCCACACGGAATATTTGCGCTCCGGCGGGGCGATGATCTTGATCTTCATGGTGCTGGGGGCCAGCGCTGTGATCTCCTTCTGCATCCGGTCAGCAATCCCGGGATACATGGTGGTGCCCCCGGACAGCACGGTGTTGGCGTACAGATCCTTCCGTATGTCCACATCACACTTCATGATGGAGTTGAAGGTGGTCTCGTGGATGCCGCACGACTCCATGCCCAGGAAGGAGGGCTGGAAGATGGACTCGGGGCAGCGGAAGCGCTCATTGCCGATGGTGATGACCTGCCCGTCAGGCAGCTCATAGCTCTTCTCCAGCGAGGAGGAGGAGGCCGCCGTGGCCATCTCCTGCTCGAAGTCCAGCGCCACATAGCAGAGCTTCTCCTTGATGTCCCGCACGATCTCCCGCTCGGCCGTGGTGGTGAAGCTGTAGCCCCGCTCCGTCAGGATCTTCATGAGGTAGTCGGTGAGGTCGCGGCCGGCCAGGTCGAGGCGCAGGATGGCGTGGGGCAGAGCGTAGCCTTCGTAGATGGGCACCGTGTGGGTGACGCCGTCCCCGGAGTCCATCACGATGCCGGTGGTACGGCCGGAGGCATAGAGGGACAGCACGGCCTGGATGGCCACGTACATGGCCGGGGTGTTGAAGGTCTCAAACATGATCTGGGTCATCTTCTCTCGGTTGGCCTTGGGGTTGAGGGGGGCCTCGGTGAGCAGCACCGGGTGCTCCTCAGGGGCCACGCGCAGCTCATTGTAGAAGGTGTGGTGCCAGATCTTCTCCATGTCGTCCCAGTTGGTGACGATGCCGTGCTCGATGGGGTACTTGAGCGTGAGGATGCCCCTCTTGCTCTGCGCCTCATCCCCCACGTAGCTGTCCTTCTGCCCCATGCCTACCATGACGCCCTGGTGCCGGGGCCGCCCCACGATGGAGGGGAACACGGCGCGGGGCGCGTCATCCCCTGCGAACCCCGCCTTGCACATGCCTGAGCCGTTGTCCACCACGAGGGCAGCAATCTCCTCGTCCGCCATCCCGACCAGCCTGGGGGCAGGAAGGACAGGGAGCCATCAGTTGCTCCCCAGAGGGAACAGAGCAGGGACAGCACAGAGCCCTGATGTGTCCCCAGATGATGAAGGGGTTTAATACAGCAGGAAGCCCCAAGGCTGTGCTGAAGGAGCCCCCCTCTGACGCGAGGGGAAATTTAGAGGGGTCTTGTAAATTAGGCTCTGAGGGGTCTGTGGAGCAATGTAGGAACACGCCTGTTCTATCTATTTCTTCTCTCAAGATGCACATAGATACATATGTGTCTGAGAAGACAAGCACAAGTCTAGTGGAAGGTGTCCCAACCCACAGCAGGGGGTTGGAACGGGATCAGCTTTGAGGTCCCTTCCAAACCAAACCATCTCAGGATTATGTGATTCCTGTTCCTGACCCAGGGACCATCAGGGACCCCCAAACACACCTCCACACACACCTTTACCACAGACCTGCGGAAGCAAAAACCCCCAACATAAAGCCCCCTCCCCCCTACCCTTCCCTCCCAAGCCCCACACATGGGGGACCCCAAAAAAACCCCTCGAGGGCCCAAAGAGAAGCAGGGGGACCCCAAAGCCCCTTCTTCGAGGGCCCAAACAAATACCGAGCCCTCCAAGGACCCCACCGGGCAACCTCAACCCCCCTTAGGGCCCGGGTAGAAGCAAGGGACCCCTAACGCGGCCCGACCAGACACGGAGAGGGCTAATCCCACCCTCAGGGCCCGAATGGACATGGGGACCCCTACCCCCCACGACGGCCCCAGCGGGGGAACCCAAGCCCACCGTGAGGGCCCCAAGAGACACGCGGGGTCCCCCAAGCCCCGCAAGGGATCCTTCAGCCCCCTCTGAAAGCCCAAACAGACACAAGGGGACCCCTAACCCTCCCTAAGAGCCGAAACAGACATGGGAGCGACCATTAAAACCCTCCTCGAGGGCCTAAACGGAGCATATGGAGTGCCCGCCCAGAGACGGGGCTCCCGGGGCCGGGCTCACCCTCTCGCTTTCCCTCAGCTCGATCCTCCGCCCCGCGGCGCCTCCTCAGCGACTGCCCGCGGCCGCGCCGTGTGCGCGCTTTTATACCCGCCGGAACCGGAAGCCGTCCGACACTGCGCTGTTTCATTGGCTCTTGGTCGGTGCCCGTTCCCGGAAGCGGGGCGGGCACTTCCGGCGATGCGCACCGGCCCCGTCGTGCCGCTTCCGCCCGGGCGAGGAAGGGGCGGGAGGGGCAGGAAGGGAAGGAGGGAGGGAGGGAAGGAGGGAGGGAAGGCAGGGGAGGAGGAGCCGGAGCCGAAGCGGCCGCGCAGGGACCCGCCACGGGAGGTAAGGGGTGAAGGGTGGGAGCTGGGGGTCGGTGGGGGGCTGTTCGGGGGTGGCGGCACAGCCCCCGTGTTTCTCCGGGGCGGCGGTGAGCGGCGGCTTTGGGTCCCCGCCAGGACGGGGGGGGTCGGTGATGGACTTGTTTACCAGCCCCCCGAGGTGTCGGCGCTGCTCGGCTCCGGCTTTAATTCTTTCCGGCCGTTCCCGCTTGGAAAAAAGCTCTTTCCAAGATCCACTGGCGGGCGGTTGCTTAACCGAGCCAGTTAAAAATTGAAAACAAGGGACTGTTTAATTGAAGGGGTCGTTAAAAATTGAAATCAAGGATCTGTTTAATTGAAGGGGTCGTTAAAAATTGAAAGCAAGGGGCTGTTTAATTGAAGGGCTCTCCCAGGGGTTAAAAGCCCTGGGTGGTAAAAGCGAGTCCTGGCCCTGCTCTGCCAGGGGAGAGGCACAGAAAGTGAGGGGGAGCATAAAAATCAAGGGAGAAGAGGCACAAGAGCTGATGGAGGGACACAGAAAGCAAAGGGGAGACACCAAAGTTAAGGTGGAGACACAAGAAGGAAGGGAATATCCATGCTCAGGCTCTTAAAAAACCTGGAATGGTGTAATGGTTTTAGCCCCAATTCCAAGTTGTCACCTCAAACTCTGTCCTGAAATTATGGTTTAACTGTGTTCTGTGAGCAAACCACCTTCTTCTCGACGTAAAACTGGCTGCAGACTTGCTGCCTGTCCAGCACAACAGTGATACTTGCCGAGGGCTTATTTGCTGTACCCCAAGTCCGCCCCTCTCTGGAGGATTTAGCCTGGAGAAGAGAAGGCTCAGAGGAGACCTCGTCACTCTCTACAACTCCCTGACAGGAGGTTGTAGCCAGAGGGGGGTCGGCCTCTTCTCCCAGGCAATCAGCAATAGGACAAGAGGGCTCGGTCTTAAGCTGTGCCAGGGGAGGTTTAGCCTGGATATTAGGAAGAAATTCTTTACAGAGAGATTAATGAGACATTGGAATGGGCTGCCCAGGGAGGTGGTGGAATCACCATCCCTGGAAGTTTTTAAGAAGAGACTGGATGTGGCATCAGTGCCGTGGTCTGGTTGGATCAAGGGTTGGACTTGATGATCTTGGAGGTCTTTTCCAACCCGGCTGATTCTGGGATTGTGTCAGGCTGTGATGCAGCCCAGCACCAGCCCTGCCATGCCCTGTCCCGCTCTTGTACCCGAGCTCCAGGAAACGCGGGCGCCGCATTCCTGGGTGTTGCCGCTGCCCCTGAGGTGTGTTTGCTCTGTGAGTCTCAGGTCATTTATTACCCTCCAGGTCCCTGAGGTGCTCCCGGTGTCCCCGTGCCCGCCCTGCCGAGTGTCCCCCGGGCAGGGCGGGTGACACCTTGGGTGCCACAATACCCACCAAGGTGTGGGCTGGGGGTTCCTGTGCTGCTTTCTGGTGGCTGTTGTAACACCCACACCAGCTCACGTGTGGAGCCAGGACAGATGGTGTGTTGTGCCTTCCCGGGGAGTCCCAGGCTCTTCCCAGCTGCCAGGTAGCGCAGGGTGTTGCTGCTGACATACTAATCCACTTGATGGTGTTGCACTTGCAAGCTGAAGCCACACCAGGTAAAAATGCAACTGCACCAGCCAGGCTTTTAATTTTCGTTGTTACTTAGTGAAGAGTTTGCAGAGGGAAAAATTAATTTGGCATGTTTATTTAGGGAAGAGAGAGAGAGGGAGAAAAATGAGTTGGGCACATAGTACTTAGTACGAGAGATGCCATCTGACCATCGAGGGATGCTGGAAGTTGTCTTTCACTTTGGAAACTGATGTCTGGTAGATTATTAGTTGCTTTAGAGCAAAATTGTGCCTGCTTTGAAACATTTTTTAGCAAAATAATCTCTTTCTTCCAGTGTGTGGCTTGAGTAGCCCTGTGCTGGTTGTAAACAGGGCAGTGGGAGGTGGCAGGAGATTGGAGCTTGTTTGTAGTTGGCTTTTCCTTTGTTTCTCCAAGCTGGCTGTATTTTGATATCAATGAACCTTGAAGGGCAGCAAGTGGGATCTGTTTAATCATCTTTTCACCCCAAGGAGAGCAGTCTTTGTCAGCAGAGCCTGTTGGTGACACAAAGTCCAAAATACACATGGTCATTTTAACGGTCGGGGATTAACGGCGCAGTTGTCTTTCCAGGATTTATCCAGAGCTGTGTTTCCAGCTGTGGTCTGTTCTGTTGGTCTTTGCTCAAGTGCTGGCTCAGCAGGTCAAAATGGAGAGCTGGGAAAGCTCTTGGATCCTTAAGCTGGGAAAATTGAAAGGAGGACATGGACGGGCCTTGAAACTCCAGGATCTGGAGGCAGGAGTTGCTTGGTGCTCAGTTGCCTTTGCTCGTCTCCATCTCCTTGGGAAAAATAATGCCTTAATATATTTAATTTTTTTTAAGAAAGACATAAAGAAAGTATAAAGTGTCAAGAATTTTGTAATGTCGTGAAAGCATAGAAGAATTTAGCAATAACGGTGTGCAACAGATTCCTGCCTGGTTTTTAATATAAATATGATCAAAGCTTATCATCCTGGCTATCTCCTTTTAAGGTAGCATTTCAGGAGCACCAAACCCTACATCTAACCTTTCAAAAGAAATTATTTAGGAAGCATGGAAGGATTGTGACCAGGCCCACGGACAAAGGCATTTCAGATGGTGTCTTTGGGGTATAGGAGGGTGAGGTCCCAGCAAATGTGTTCGGCTCGAAAATACAATTAAACAGTCTGAAAATTGAATGCAAGTTGGAGCCCGAGGCTGTTAAACATGGAGCTGATTGTTTCACGGTCTCCTGCACAGGAAAGAGCACTGGCTTTGCACTCTATTTATCCCCTTCCTGGGGAAAAGATGAAAGCATTTTATATTCATACGGACAAATATTTGTCTCTCTCTCAGATTCTACCCGTCTCCCAAGGTCGGGGCTTGAACCCTGCCGGATAAAGCCGGAGCCTCCCCCCTCTTTTCCCAGCCATGCGAACTGCGGGATGAAGCTGGAAGCTGTGGTGGAGCAGCTGCAGAAGCAGCAGCAGCAGCAGCCGGCCGTGCAGATGGATTCCCGGGAGCGGCGGGAGCGGCAGCTGCGGGAGGCGCAGGTGCCGTTCCCGCAGCAGCTGGCGGTGCAACGCGCCGTCCTGGCCGCATCCAGCCGCGCTCCGGCGGGATCGCCCGGCGCTCCCCTGGCCAGAGCCCCACCTCCGGCGGGAGCCGCCCGGGCTTTCGATCAGAGCAGCATGAATTCCGAGCCTGACGACGAGGAGGAGGAGGAGGAAGAAGAGGACGATGACGAGGAGGAGGAGGAGGAGGAAGAAGGCGGTTTGGAAGGCAGCGAGCTGGATGGCGCTGACGTGACTGGGAAGGAAAGCTGCTCTGCTCTGAAGTATTTTCGTGCTCCCAAAGTTGCCCATCCCAACCAAAGAGTGGCCTCTACCTCTAATCCTCTCCCAGCTCCAGGGCACCAGCGGGGGGGGCAGCAGGGCAAAGAAGAACAGGGTAAAGACACTACTAAGCAGCTGCATTCCGGGTCCCCGGCGGGACGCCCGAACTGGCGCTTGGACGAGCAGCTCAAACAGGTCAGTGCTAACATTCCTTCCTCCTAAAAATGACGGTATTCAGTCAACCTGATGATTTTTTTTAGCCCAGTGTCCTGCTACAAGCACTTGGAAGTGCTTTGGAGGGCAGCGCTTCCCTGGTGTGCTCTTCCAGGTTAGTCTTTTATAAAGAGATTCCACAAGAACTTTGCATTACTAATTTCCAGCTTGGGATAGAGGAACCCACAGTCCGTGAGAACCTTTGTGGGGAGGGATTTGTGGGGTAATCCAAATGGAACAGCCTGGTGTTGTGTTCATTTTTGGTGCAGGCACTTGCCTTCAAGCATCTCACTCGAGCTATTTCTCATCTGACATCTCTAACCCCTTTGTGTCAGACTTCTGGTATGCTGGAACTTTGGATTTCTGGGTGGTGGTGTGGGCAGGCAGGGAAGAGTGTCCTGCCACTGATCCTGGGAGTCAGACCCACTTTATGTTTCCTGGGTGGGAAGGTAGAAAGAAGCCAACTTGCTGCTGCTTGGTAGGAGGTTAATTCTGTGTTTGACTGAAGAATTACTACTTCTTCTGGATGAATGCCAGAGGATCATGGAATTATTTTCTGTGTTGTAAGTGGGTATTTCGATGATATTACTGTGGTCTTCCTGCCAGGCTATTCCTGCAAACCAGTTGGGTGTCCCTACAGCAGTGCACGTGGCAGGAACTCCTCAGAGTTGCAAGTGAATGATGTTTGTACTGGTGGTGCTATAAAACATGCAGGGGATGCAGCAGGCAACTAGTTGCTGCTGTTTTTTCTCTGTGTTTGCTTCACAAGAGGGGTTGGGTTGAGAAAAGAGAGTTGCTCAAGCTGTTGTAGGGAAATGAGGTGGGTTTGTTGGTCAAGGGGCCATTGCTTCAGAATTTACTGGATGGGAGTGGTGTAAACTTCCTCTTTCAGGGCTCTGGGTGGAGAACAGGAGGCAGGGCTCGGGTGTTAAGGGATCACTCTCTTAAAAAAGCCAAATAACCTTGGCATGAGTCTGTGGTTGGTTTTATTTCTTGCTCAGCTGGTGCTTCTTGCTTCTCTTGTGAGAGCCCTGCAGATCTTACTGGTGGTCCTGGGAAGAGAAATGACCACAAGACCAGCCAGAGCTGGTCTTAGCTGATGTGGAGTAGAAAAGAAAGAGAAATAAAACGCTATTCTACAACTGGCATAGTGTGCACTAATGCTGCTCCAGTCCTTTGGCCCAACTCTGCACTAATCCAGTATTTTGGGAGGAGGTCGCAGTTTAGTCTGGTTTCAGGCCAGTTTATTCTGGGAGCTGAAGTGCACAAATCTGCACCAGGAAAAACTTAAAAGACAAACTCTTACTGCTGTGTTAATCTGATTTACTGCTGGGAAGGCAGACAGGAAAGGAAGGAATCGGAGAAATTCACGGACATCAAGTTAAGGAGCAAATTATAAAGGAATAGCAGGGGTGTGGTGTGCTACAGCAGTTCTGGGTGGTGGGAAAGCGTGGCAGGGAGTGGGCAGGTAGGTTCACATGTTATCCCAAAATACTGTCTCCTGGCACAACCTCTGGAGTTGGAGTGCCTTAGATCCATAGTTGTGCTGGTGAATGATGTGATTAAGGCAGGATGTTGTGCCCACAAGGCCAGTTGAAGTGCCCAGTATTGGTGATGCTGGTGCAGAATATTCCCCCTTGGGCAGGGCAAATACTGCATATTGACTTGTTTGCACTCCCCAGCGGAGTCTGCGTTCCAGGCAGGAAAAACTGAACTGCTGAATCCCAGTTTAGTGCTGGAGAGCAGGGGATGCGTGGGGAATAAACCAGGGTGACTGACATGGCAGGAAAGGGGGAGAGTTGTGTGGAGGAACTGTGTACTGGCCAGTTAACACTCAATGCTCAACACTCTCGCTGCCTTGCTTGGAATTTTCAATTTCCAAGGCATATTTTAAAGATACTTGGATTTTATCTTTGCTCTTTGTCTCAAATGGTTGTGTTGGGCAGAAAACCTGGAATAAAACACGGAAGCGCCTGCGTTCTCCAGTTGGCTTTCAAAAGATTCCTGAACTAGTCTTTTTTCTAGCTTCAGTTTTGCTGGAGGCTAATCACCAGTCCTACTCCCAGCTCTGGGAGTATTCCCAGGATGCATAATGGCTGGTGCCTGGGAAAAAGTGGGGAAAAGTCACTTTATTTCTTCTTTCAAGCAGGGCTTGTTCTTCTGAAAGCCATGCCTTGGAGAAAAATGTCCCTTGGAAGTGTAAGGCTAAGATTGCCTGTAACAGCTGTGACATGGAGATGGCAAAAAGATGGAAGCCACCAGGAAAATGAAAACACTTGTGTTGGGTCCTGGGACAGCCAAGTAAATAATTGTAGGACAAGCCAGCAGACAAAAGAGCTGGCTCAGCTTATGGCACAGGGGCGGTGGGAATCTTGTCAGCACAGAACAACAAGGGAGTGGAGGTGCTTGTCAGGGAATTGCAGTCCTGAAAGAATAGCTGGAGGGGGAGTGTGCTCAGCTTGCTCCTCCGACCTGCTGGAATTCCCTGAAATCCATCACGGCTCCCGCAGCCACGCTGGACAAGGGTGTTGGAGGCTGCCTGTCTTTGAAGAAAAATGAGGGTTTAATTCCACAGGTGCAAATGTTGGTTTTGGTGGATGGTTGGGTGTTGGGTCCTCGTCCCGTGGGTGCTCACGTCGCTCGACGATCCCTCTGGTTTCCCGTAAGAGCCGTGTAGGAAAGGCAGGAGCACATCCACTGGCTTGGTGCTGCCGGCTCCTTTCCCACCCGGGGCAGTTTTGTCAAGCTGTTACTACAGCACACACATTCCTGCATGGAATGTAAAAATTAAAGCCAAAGTTTCCAGGCATCGGCTATTACTTAATGTGCCTTCTTCCATGCAGCAAGGGAAGTGTCCATAAAGCAGCCAACAGACTTCCAGGGAGTGGTTTGTGGTCTGGTTTTTGGGGATGTCTCACAGTAGATTCTCAGAAATCACCAGTCACTCCTGAAAATCCTGACCTAACTTTTACAAAGGTCACAGTGTTTATTAAGATAAGTCAGCTTAAAATAATTACCGTGCTTTTGCTCCAGGGTCCAGGAATGAGTGGCTGGGATTCCATAACCTTAAGTATGTGCCTCAAGTGGTGTGTGTGGAGGTATTGCTCAGGAGATACTCATTAATCCAGGCAGGGGGAAGGTCCCAGGAATAAAAAAGTAGCATTTCACACTGTGCTTTTTGTCTGGTGGTTATTTCAGATATCCAGGGTGTGACTCAAGGTTGGATTTTTAGCTCCCTTTGTGTGTCGCTGGGTATTTTTCCTTTTATGATGTAGTGGGAGGAGATTCTTCATGCATAGCTGATATTAAATATTCGGTTTCTCTTTTGCTGTAAGGGCAGATCTGAATTCTTAAATTGCCAGTTGCTGCTTCTCTTGAAATTCATGATTTAGGTTCAGAGAATTTCTCCAGGTCTTCATCTCCAGAAACAATTCCGTAGGTGTGTTATATTGCAGTGGCTGTGCTGGATCTGGAGGCAGGAAAGTGAGCTCATTTATATCCTGAGGAAGATATGGTTCATTTTAGGATTTATTCAGGTGCTAAACTTATCTATAGGAATAGTGGCAGCTTATCTCCTTCAGTGCCAATTTATAGGAATTCAAACTGATGCTGGAGATAGGAGGTGGTAAGAGCTGGAATGTGTGGTTTTCTTGCACTAGTGTTTTTCTCACTTTGGGGTAAATCAGTGACTCTCAGTATGGCAGTGAGAATTTCTCTTCCCACCCCATACAGCACCGAACAGATCTTCTTGTCACTTAGGTTTTAGATGATTCTTCTGAGTATTTGTGAATAGGAGTCATTCACAAAGAGTCCAACTTTTCCTTAAGGATGAGGAAGCAGATTCCTGTTTGGCAGAGAATTGTGCTGGTGCCACAGCTGCCAGGTCATGGGAACACATGAACGAAACTTAATAAAAAAAGGCAATTAATCAGTTTAACTTCAGCCCATTCCTTTTCTCTCCTTCCCCTTCCTCCTTGCCATTCCTGAAATCACTAAAATGTTTTCAAAGCCCGTCTTTGAAGCTCTTGGATGTTGAATTGAGCTCTGTTATTAGTAAAGCTGGGAAGGGTTGATTCCAATTCCAGCAGAGCTTGTGCAAGCAGTAATTATAACTTGGCTCCCTGTGCTTGAGAACTTGCAGCTCAGGGCAGCAGCCCTGATCTTATCGGCGTTTTGTAGTACAACAGTTTTCTTTATAATAGCATCTGTTTCACTTCCTAAGGCTTAACTCTACCCACAAAAGGAATTTCTGTGGATTCTCTGATAATCCTGAAATTGCTCCCCCTGTACCTTTCCATTGACTCGGTGCTTTCAGTCAACCCATGGGGTAGGGGAGGGGTTTTCTTGTTCACTGCAGTGTTCAGCCTTGCCCTGAAGTGGATATTTCAGCAGATTCCTGGCCTAAAGCCTCTGTCCAAACTGAAGCTCTGTAACAAGGAGGTGCAGAAGGAGTTCGAGTTTCACGCCAGAAGTTTTTATTCCTCTTGTTTGGAAGGTTTTTGTCCTCCAAAGAATGAGCTGGGCGAGGCAGGGAAGTGTTTGTCATCTCCTCCTCTGTCTGCTCGGCAATTCAGGGTTAACTCTGGGTCCTGAATGTGGGATTGGAAACCAAAATTGCTCTGGACATCTGAGCTTCCCTCTAATAAGATATTCCAGGTGGTTAGGGAGTAATCCTAAAATAGGTGCAGATATAATTGCTCCTGAAGCCAGGCCTGCAGCCTCTCGGGGAGGGGCAGCCCAGGGCGCTCTGGTGGCCTCCCAAGTGTCTGTGGCACGGGGAAGACTCCGTGGCTCTGCCAGCAGCTTGGGAAGGTGGCCAACCCTTCCTGACACCTCTGCCTTCCCTCTCAGCCTTTGCATCAGGGGTTTGAGCACATCCATTGCCTCCTCTACCACCTTTTTCTGTGAGAAACCAGGGAATTTCTTGGCCGTGGTAATGCAAGGGCTTTGTCAAACATCAGCAAATTCCCTGGATTTGGGTGGGGGGAGAGGCAGGACTCTCCCCAGGGAGTGACCTGCCTCTCTGAGCAGTGTTTTTTCCTTCCTGCTACTGTTGCCTGGCTTATACAAAGGTCTTTTAATGACTTGGGAGGATATATTGATTTCTCAGGTTCCTGCCGTTCCTACGGAGGAGGCTGCTCAGCATAGGGTAACTTTTTGTTTTCCAAGCAGGAATGGAAAGGAAGCTTGATCCAAAGCTCCTGCTGAACTCTCTTGCTGGGCAGAATGGAGCTTATTCTGCATTTGGAACACCTCTGGAGCTCTTTAGTGATTTACCTGCCCCAGCTGTGCTCCAGTTGCCATTTGAACCGCCGCCGATATTTGGTGTCTTTGGCTGTAGCCTTGGCACGGCCCCAAAGGTTTTGGTGAGTGGAATAGTCCCTCCAGATCCAAGCTGAGGCCTGGGAAAGGGCCTGTTGGCGCTTTTGCTCTGTTCTCTGGATAAACACATCTTTATTCCTGCTGCTGAGCTGACATTCTATGCTAACCTGAGACTTTGCCAGCTCTGCTCCCCAAACCAAACCTATGCTCTGTCCCCACACTTCCACAGCCCACCCTTGCACTGAGGTGGGTGAGGAACCCTCTCCTTAGCTCCTCTGATAGCTTAATGTGGGAAGTGGAAGCTGGCTTTAAACCTTTCCAGCTACTACAGGAGGAAATGCTAATACTGTCCCTCACATTGGATCACGCCGTGTCATGCCAGGTGATATCCATCTCTCCTGATTTTCTGGACATATGGCCAAACACTGATGGCTTCAGCTCACTTTAAGCTCCTTTTCATCAACGAGGTGTGGGAGAGCATTGCTCGTGTGCTCTCCAGAATCTCAGGATGGAGCTAGGGGAAGTAGGATACATATATTCTGCTTACTCTCTGTAACGAACCTTGTCATTCTCTTTTAATTACCCGTTTTTCTTCATAGAGAACCAGTAAAACTTGTTCTGTTTAACTTTTTAACTTCTAAAGAGTCTTTAATCCCTTTAGAAGTTTTATTCCTGGAAATTATACCAAGTTCAAACCCACTGGCAGGAGTGAATTATCTCCTTTAAGCCCACTTCTTTCTTGTACCTGTCCTCAAACGTAGCGGAATAAGGTCTTGACCAAAATTCCCTATGGAAGCAAGTGGTTTGCTTCTTGGAGCACCTCTTTTAACACCACAAGCAGTTTTGCTGTCTGGATCTATAGCCAAATCCAAACTTGGGAAGGAGACAGCCTAAGAAAAGGGTCAGAAAACTGAAAACCTTTGCAAATCCTTTTGCCTTGGCAGTGTGTAAAGTTGAGGGTGGGAAATATCTGCTGCCTCCTTCTTTCTCTTCCACTGTGTCTTATTCTGAGTGTTGTCTTAGGTTGGATCCAAGTTAACAGTTAGTAGGGTTTTAGGAGCAGCTGGATGTTTCCATAATTAGCCAAAAACCCGTGGTTTTAATCTCTGCTGGAGAGAGAGACTCCAGGAGAAAGGACACATGGATGAATCCTCCTGTGAACAAAACCAGTCTTCAGATATATTCCTACAGAGAGAGGGCTGGGAATTGATCTGCCGTAATAAACAGCTGACATAACAGAAGTGGCAATAATCCCCCATTAAATATCTTTCAGCTGATGGGACTCACTGGATAATTGACTTTCCAGCAGGAATTACTGGCTCAAACTAAATCAGCAGGCATTAGGGCAGCTCACTGCAGTGTGTTTGAAAGGGGGAAATGGAGCTTTGCCTGGCCTTGACAAGAGCTATTCATCTTTGTAATTCAATGTGTATGTCACAGCCAGATGACTCCGAGATTTCGGATATTGGAGCACCTCCCTGATTCCCATGGGGTGGGTTTTGGGGGTGCTGAAAGCTCATGCTGTCTTTTCTATCCTTGTGTTTATCAGGACAGGGCAGTCGAGCCTACCTTGACAGGTGTGTCTGGCTCTTCTCTTTCCTTGAGTGGCTCTGCAGCAACTGCTGTGCTGGAGCTTTATGGAGTTGATGGTTTGGCCATATTTCACAAAGATGTTTGGCCATATTTCGCAATCATCCTGGTCTTGCCATACAGCTGGAGCTGCTGGTTTCCAGCCCTTGGTGGTCATTCCAGAACAATGATTTACCAAGTGGAATAGGCCTAACTAGACTAATCCTTTTAATGTCTAAGAATGAACCTTAATCCAGCAAAGCTGAGCTTTCCATTTCTGTGGGGAAAATCCACATCCTTCTAGGAGTAAGGGTTCTGGGTTGGCAAGCAGCTTTCCAGAGGGATTATTTCCCTCTTTCTGGTCTTAGGTTTGTAGGCAAAGCATGGGGGAGGGTAGCAGGGCTTTTCCAAGTGTGTAGAGTGTCATGTGGAGAACGGAAAGGAAGGATGCCAGGGGAGTTCCGGGGTGTGCCCTTGGAAAAAAGATGGACATGGGGAGCAAAAGCAGCATCTCTCCAGGTGTTGGACTTCATTACAGCAGAGCACCTGCTAGAGGGGAGTTAGTATCCTTCTCTTTAGGAGATGAAGGAATGTGGCTGTTGGAGGTGTTGAGGACTTCCCTCTACAAAGGTTTTCCCTGGCATCAAGACAAAACTTTGGAGATAATTTCGGGGGGGGGGGGGGGGACAGGGGGAAGCCTTAGGAAGGCCAAATGCCACTTCCCATTTTGTGTGAGTGTCAGAGATTCCAGGAAAACAGGCTGTGACAACTACACAAATCTCCCCCATCTTTCTCGTCATCTTGGTCTAAGCCAGCAGCTGCTTTTGCACATTTTTGTGCCCCAAAATACACATTGCTAGCTTTCTGGAATTGTCCACAAGTTGCCTGGGAATCCTCTCATCCTTTCATTTCTCTCTCCCTAGAACGGCAGCGTGACCTGGAGCGATGATGGTGATGGATGCCGAGGAAGAGAAATCTCACGAGACTTTGCCAAGGTCAGTCTGATCATGAGGATTTTGAGGAAAGGGTAACTTGGGGGAATTCTTCCCCTGATCCATGACAGGGGGTGACTACAGAGCCCTCGCTATTTATTGCTCTGTGGTGAATTTGTAAGAAAGAAGTTTTTTCCTTAAGCTCTGCCTACAAACCTGCTGTTTTGAGCTATTTTGTTGCCTTTGGTCACTGGATTATAGTTTGAACTAAGAACTAATAACCAGGCTTTTGAATTTTAAAATTTTAGTCCATACTCTCTCCATCTGGAAGGAGAATATTTTGTTTCTGAAAGCTACTTAGTCCTGTGCTTGTGGATTTGAATGTGGCATCTGTGTGTCACATCAGCTGCAGGAATTCATTTTAAACTGAGCTGGCCCTTTCTGCTGGGGCAGATAATTGTTCTGCAAACACACTGGGGTGTTCTCTTCCCAGAGCTGGGTGAGAAAGGAGGGCTTCCCAGGAAATGAGCCCAAAAAGCCCCCCTCTTCTTTGGACTAGATGAATACCAAGTAGCTTGCAGCACCTACGGGGAGGCTGAAATATGTACTTCCCAAGGAATCTTTGATTTTCCATTGAGCTGCTCCACAAGAGTAGCTACAGCCAGCAAAAAAAAACCTCCCTGAGGTATTGCAGGGTTGTTCCTTGATGCCAACAAGAGAAGGAATTAAATTCTTCATGTTTACAGCATTGTCTTCTGTCTTGTTCTGTATCCCCCTGGATCTCAGTGAGAGCCTCACTTCAGGCCTTCCAGCCCATCACTTTTTGGCCTCACAGGGTTCTTGATAGGTGAAAATTAGATTTTTCTATTCCAGAAGCGGTTGTAAGATGACACTGGTGTCTGCCCGTTCTGAAAAATCAGGGGATAATGCTCACATATAGTTCCTCTCTTCTGGAATAGAGTCTATGGAACTTTAAGTGCTTGGAGGTTTTAAGCCTTTTGGTAAAAATTATTTCTGCAGCAACTTGATTCTAGGGTTGTTCCTGATATTTTTGAAGGCTTTTGGTTTGTTTAGAGGAGCCTTCCCTCACAGGGACTAGTAGTTACAGGAAAGCTCTGTTCTTTCATCTCCTCCTTCAAGGCATTTGGAGTTTAACACTTACGTGACAATCCGTGAAGGAGGGAATTGTGAGAAGTTTTACCTCTCTGGTGCCACAAAGGTACCACTGATCTGCCCCAAACCCCTGTCACCTTCCCATTGGTTGTCTCCTCTTCCTTTCCAACTTGCCTTCATAGTTTCGGTCCCTTTTCTTCCAGGTGAAGGTTGGGACTTGATGATCTTGGAGGTCTTTTCCAACCTTAATGATTCAGGAAATCCTCTTCCCTTTGGGATGCCAATCTCTGTGCCTGGATGAGTTACTGAGGGGCTGAGCAAGGCAGGGTATGGTGAGGGTCCTGAGAGTGTCAGTGCAGCCCTGGCCACAAAGTCGCTCAGGAATCTTTCCTTGTTTTTCCTCTTTGCCCGTGATTTCCTTTCACCCCTCCAGTGAAAACACCAGATCACACACTGGAAGAAGCCAATATTGCTTTATTTTCTCATTGTGGATTGTACCTTCATTTTTATTTGTTTTCCCCCCAGCTCTATGAACTGGATAGTGATCCTGAGCGGAAAGAGTTCCTGGATGACCTCTTCATTTTCATGCAGAAGAGGGGTGAGTGAGCATCTGTTTGAACTCCATGAGTAAAATAGGGCAGGGGAGTGAATTCTTCCCTCCTGAGTCTGCAAGAACAAATCCAGGCCTTGAACTGGCAGATCAGGTGGAAGAACAGAGCTGAGGCTTGAGATATTTCCCTTGGGAGATGAGGAATGCAGTAGGAAAGATCTTCTGCTCTATAACTTAATTCCACAGGCACTATTTCTTCACCCACCTACCCAATACTGATGATGTCCCTGCACTGAAGGTCCCCAAATCCCTGAGGACTTCTGAAACAAGGCCGAGTAGCACTGAGAACTCTGGTCTCCCTTTCAGTTGTCATGCCTCGTGTTTGATTTCGGTGACGTGTGTGAATGCCTTCACAGTCATTGTCACTGTGGTGACATGCAAGCTGGGAACTGGGAAAATAGACACCTAGCCACCTTTTCCTGTGGATTCCCAGTGTGTCAGCTTTCCAGTTAGGAATTCAGTGTAAGAAAGTGCAGAAGTGCAGACTTGCTCATATTCCTCCCCTCGGTGTCAGCAACTGGCATCTCTGCCTGCCACAGGAGTGGGGTTGCTGTGTGATGTCCCACAAGACTCTTTCTGTCCCCTAGCTATCAAAATTCAGTTCCCACTGCAAACTGTTCCTAATTAAAATGTATTTATATGTGGGGTATGGTATAAAATATTCCTCTCCAAACATTTGTGGTGCTCTCTTCTTATCCCTCCAAAGGTGCCAGTTGTCTTTTGAACTCTGCATCTTCAGATCTGTCCCTTCAGGAGACTGGATCACAAGTGGAGGGAAGGTTGTCCAATATTGCTCTTGATATCTATGTCCATTTCTCCTGCCCTGTAGCTGACCTGTGTGGATTTCTCCTCTCCAGCAGTTTGAGGTTATGCTTACAAGTTATTAAAAATTAAGAGCTGGGGTTTTTGCTGGTATTTTTGGCTTTCATGTGCAGAGGCACAACCAGGATCAATTAATTTCCTTGCAAATGTTAACCTGAGCTCACTTGTTCAGGTAAGGGCTGGTGACTGAGAGACAGGACAACAATCTGCAGGGTGTGATTGGCAGCAACAAAAACCTCCAGATGCCTGGAGAGAAATCTGCTTAATACTGCAGTGTCTCCTTCCTATTCCCTTTTAATTATTTATAATTGACACGTTCCCAGAGCCAGGGCTGAGCTGGTCACCAGCTGGCTGCTGGAGGAGTTTAGCTTTTAATCAGCTGGGTATTTCCAAGTGTATTTGTTTTCTGGAGACTCCCTTGTTTTCCTGCTTGCTGATAATGAAATGGAAGGGCTCTGCACCCATGGGGAAGAGATGCCGAGAGCCCTCTGCCAGAGGGGCTGGAAAGGTTTGGCCCTGCTCTGGGGGACTGGCTTGAACTCAGGGTACACAAGGCAATTGTGGGCCTGCTTTATATGTGGGCACCCCTAAAATAAGTAGGCAGAAGGACTCTGGGGAGCCAAGTTCCCTCAGGTTGATGGGAGATCTGGACAGGATGTGCTGAGCTATGGGAGGTGGCTTCTCCTCTGTCGTTAATCTGAGCTGCTGTGTCTTCCTGCAGAGGAAATATTTTGGCTTGACATGTTTTTTTAGAAGCTGTGTGTCCACTTTTCCCATTCCTGCTCTTCCCGGGGTTTTGGTTTTCTAGTGAGCAGGTGGGCATACCCACTGTGGCCTGTTATCATGGGATAATGATAAGGATTCAGGCCTCATTTCTCCTCCCTGTGTTTTATGTGCCAACAAACATCCTAACCCAAGGCTGAACAGCTTCCTTGGTCTGAGAGAGCCCCCCCAAATTTGGCTCCAATGTTTGCTCCTTGCACCTGAGAGCAAAGTGCTTTGTTTCTTAGCTGGTACGTGTGAAGAGCTGCTTAATTTGCACCCCGTGTCTGAATGGGATGGAAAGCAGCTCTGCCAATAAAAACATTGCTGCTGTAAAAACAGGGATTTGCTGTTGTCCAGGAGGAGCCAGAGAAGCGCCAGCCCTTGTTTGGGGCTGATGGATTTGGGGCACAGATCACAAACTGATGCTGAACCAAACCAAGCCTGATGTGAAAGATAAATGAGAGATTTCACAGGAGCTACCAAGGAGCTGGAGGGATGAAAAGGTTTGGTTGTTGGTGCTGCTTTAGGAATGTATCTCAAAATAGGAAGCCATGAAACAGCCTTAATGCAGATCAAATGTGCAAGTCTCCTCTGCCTCTGAGCACAGCAGGTTGTCACTGAATGACTGCAGCTGCAAGTGATAAAATGGCCCTTCAGCAGCAATAATGATGGAGGAGAGAGATGAGAGGGAAGCTGTAACTCTTCCTTTGTTGGGTGTTTTATTCCCTGGATGTGTTTAAGGGAATGGATCCCACCATGGCTGTGATTGAAGGGGCAGATGGGGAGAGGAGGGAGAGTGGCTGAAGGGAGCGATTGGTGTGCAGGACTGGCTTCAAAGCAGTGCTGGGACATGTATCCCCACTCCCACCTTCCCTTTCCTCACTTCTCCCACAGTCTCATAGCAAAGGCTGTCTTTCCTGGCACTGAGAAGGGATAAACAGCTTCAGCAGTGCCTTCCCTCTATTTCCATTGCTCATCTGCTGACTTGTGACACGCCGAGCCTTGAGGTTTGGTTTTCAGAGCTGTATTTGGTGCTGAGGCCCTGGCAAAGGTTGCTCAGAGAAGCTGTGGCTGCCCCATCCCTGGAAGTGTCCAAGGCCAGGTTGAATGGGGCTTGGAGCAACCTGGGCTAGTGGAAGGTGTCCCTGCCGATGGCAGGGGGTGGGACTGGATGGGCTTTAGGGTCCTTCCAACCCAAACTGTTCCATGATATATTTGTAAAGTCCTGCTGCATGAGAGCACGGACTGAGGATTCCCTGTTAATGCACTGTGGAGTGAGTTGCATCACAGGCATGGAAGCTGGATTTGTTCCACTTGCCTCTGAAGACACTGCAGGCAGGAGCAGTTTCATAAGTGCCCTAAGTGCCTCTGTTCTAATAACTCAGGGTATCTTGTGTTCCCAATCTTTTCTATTAACTGAAATAATTTTATTACAGAGATGTCTGTAGCCACATACAAGGGCAAGTTTATTTACTCAGCTCAGACTCGGCATCTTCCACTTTGGAGCAGTGGGATTGTTACATCCCTGGAAGGATCAGTGTTCATGCAAGACATTCCTCTAGAGAAAAACTTTGCTGGGGAAGAGCTCCGAGTGCGTGCTGTGGTGGATTAGGAAAGGCTCCTTTCCAGGGAAGCTGCTTTGTTCATTTGAAGTCCTGCCTTTGTGAAACCCTCATAAAACGTCTCCGATTGTACAGCTCTACTAATTCTGTTCAAGGTTCCTGTGTGACCTTGGTTTTCCCAGATGGCTTGACCATTCTGGTGCTTGATGTGTACATACATAGAAGGGGCTTTGTAAGCCTAACCGTGTGGTTTTAATGTTTTCCTGCTGTTGTATGCTCCGGCTGGGCATTTGGGATGTGGAAATACAACAAATCCAGGGGATTGACAGCAGCATTTACTGATGGATTCTTTTATCTCTAGGCCAAGTGGTTGTTTATGCAGTGTTTGTTTAGGGAATATGCTTCATTCTTCCACTGATTCAATTTTCCAGATGTCTTCTTTTGATCCTCTGGAGATATTTTTGAACTCTGAATTAAGCAATGTAGTTCTCTAAATGAGACATCAATAGACATAAAATCTCAGCATCCTTTGCTCATGCTACCTGCTTAGTGCTGCAGCAAATGCTTCCCTAAATAGCAGTGGAAAATTCCCACTTGAAGCACTGCATAGGTTTCTTCTGGATGGCCCCAATGAACGGGGAGAAGTGTTTTTCCCTGTCAAACCCTTTGATTTGTACACAGCTACATCTCTGCTGCCTGTACTTCCCTCAAAAGCCTCTGTGGTCACCTGTTCTGACATAGAGTGACCTGTGTCTTGTGCAAGTGGAATGCAGTGAGGATCCATGAAATATTTTAAGTTTTTCCTTTCTGTTGTTTGAAAGACTGATTTTTCCTTAATTTATAGAGGGAACTGCCATTCAGGTAACATTCCTCCATTCTTTAAGTGGCTGGAGCTCAGTGGCTGGGAAAAGAATCTACCATTCCATGTACTTACACACTTGGAAGAGATGGTGGGATTTAAAACAAGCACAAAGCCAAGTGCCTGGGGGCTCCAAACAATATGAATCCAGCTCCTCTGGGAAGGAGTCCCATCCCTGAAGCAGGGTTCCCTCTAGCATCCAAAAACTGTTGCAGAGAATGTCTTGATGATCAACCTTAAGTTGACTTAATGATGGTCAACCTTAAGTTGGTGACTAAGCCTCCACCTGGGAGGCTTTTGGGGAGTTTACCTGCAAATTCCAATAATTTAGGAACAGTTATCAGCAGGTCTTTCCCATAAAACCCAGATTTTCTCCCTGTTTTTTATACATCAAAACATTCATTACAAGCAGACATGTTTTTTCTCTAATTTAGAAAAAGCCTGCAAGCTTCCCTTTGGAAAGATCTATAAAATTTTTTTTCTGGGAAAATAAACATTACAGTTCAAATAATTAATTATCCCTCAGTTTTAAGCTGATGAAAATGGTGTTTTAGAGTGAATATTGCTTTAACTCCAAAGAAAAATCATACTGGAAGCTGCAGCTCTAATTAATGGGAAAAGAGTGTGAGGAGTTTGTTTGGTTCTGGCTTACAGGAGATTTGTTTTAAATTTAGTCAGGGTGAGGAATGTTTGAGTAGCTGAAATGTTTTATTGTGAACTGGGTTGGCACTGGACAGGGTGCAGAGGAAATGAATTTGAAATTATTGAGTGTTGTTGCTTTGCATCCGCCTTTCTGCAGCTTATTCAGGTGATTCCACCTGCTGTAGCTGAGGATCCGAGTCTCAGATGCTCCTGTCTGGGTGTACAGAACTGAGTGATGGAGTCAGAGGCATTTTTTCTCGCTTCCCCTGCAGACTGAGGTGTTGAATATTGTCACATTTCTCCAGCACCACAAAACTGGATGTTTGTGTCTCAAACCCTGCTCTTCTCAAGTCCTTTCTTACGTTGATACTTCCTCTTCCCCCCTAAAATTTAACATCACTTTTTTAAATGATTAATGAACTCCTGCAGAAGTGGCTCAGCACTCAAGAGATGACCCTGCAGATATCCAGGTGTATTTCTACCTCTCTTTGCCTGGAGAAGAAGAGTTTTATCCCTGTGTTTCCGAGGTCGAATGTATGGAAACCCACACCCGTTGCACAGGGGTCCAACATCTGGTGAAGAAATTGGTACTGTGGAATATGTTGGACCCAGCTGGGTACAGGAGGACAAATCTCCATGGGATCTCTCTTCCAGGGGAAGGTTAATGTGGCTAGAAGCCTTGGCTAATGTGAGCAGGGCACTGGATGCCAGTTAAGGAGCCGAAATCTGATAAGGGACTGCTGAAATTCGATAAGGGGCTGCTGTCAGCCCCGCTCAGGGAGGAGGGAGGGACTGATGGCTTTGAAGGGGTGCAGATAAGAAGTGGCCCCCTGTCAAATAGAGCATGATTGATTACCGTCTATCCTGGCTCCCGCTTGGATAGAAGTGTCTAATGGGCTGCAGGCTCCAGATCAGGTAGTGACATTCCTGTTGGGAGGTGGGAACACCATGCCTAGAGAGGCAGGAGATCAACTGTGGCACAGCAGGGAGGAGAGAGATGCTTTCCCTTCTGAATCCCTTTGCTTTTCATTGTAACACTGAGTGATCCAAATCAACAAATACAACTCGGGCAGCTGGGGTGGCTGAAGCCCCAGCTTTGCCTGAAGCCAGCCAGGATTTGTCCTTGGAGACGTATTCAAGCAAATCAGGAGCTGAGGCAGCACAGGGTTCAAGTTGATTTGCTCATGTTCAACGCTGTAGAAGCTGAATTTTCCCTCTGTTTAGCCTGGGAGATCATAAGACACGAAGTAATTACTCTGCCTCCCTTCAAAGAAACATGAAGTTCTCATCAAGGTTTGGTTCAATATTATTTTAAACCATTGTAGGCTTTTCCAGTTTCTTGGGGAAAACTGTTCCTTTTGGCTATCTGATGTTGTTTCTCTTTTGAACATATTTAGAGGGGAAGGAGCAGCTTTTTCTTTACCTGTTACAAGTTGTGGCTTAAAAATGCTCTTTCTATGCCCATTTTTCAATCCAGAATATGCTTTATTGCAATTTAAATGTTTCTCTGCAGAATAAACATTTGGGATTCTTACCCCCTTTGTTCCTTACTATTAAGATGGACACTTCTGGAGGTAAATTGGATAGGAAAAGTGGGAGATGATGGGAAAAGCAGTGCTGCAGGATGGATGTGATTAAGTGTTGTCTCCTGCATGCAGGACGAGTCATGGCTTGGCTGCTTGATGGTGGGGAAATCCCTGCAGTGAGGAGAGTGGCCCTTGGGAGGGAATCTCCGTCATGGAGGACTTGGAAAGCCAAGCAAACCCCTGAAAAATTAGAGGGGACTCATTTCCTATAATTTGGTTAAAAACAGACTCTGGGGCAGTTTTCATCAGTCTGCATCTTCAGGTTGAGATCTAACTCTGAAGTCTGGCTAGGAGAGGATGAAGAACAGGAAAACAAACCCCCTTGGGCAGCGTGGTTGGGTGGGTGAGGAAGATGATGGTCCAAAGTTTAGTCCCTCAGCAAGGGATAGCTGAGCGAGGGAGCAGAGCCTGCATGTGCCAATGGCTTGGCCAGACCCCCTTCCCCAGGAGCTGGTTCATAGGTGTTAAAACCAGCCATTCCAAGGTTTTCTAGGGTTCACAGCTTCCTCAGCTGCTTAAATAGCTTTTGAAGAGTGAAAATCAAACAGTTGCTGCCTCTCCAGAGCAGGGGACATAGAGGGGACATTGAGGCCTCTCCAGATAAGCCCTTGAGGTTTCTCTTCCATCTGGCTGGAACAGAAGAGGCTTTTGAAGGGGTGAAATTCCCTTGAAGGACAGAGATGTTTATAGCTACAGTCAGCCTTCCTCCAGGGAAACTCTTTATTCCAGAAATCTGAATTGTAGCTACAGCTGTCTTTCTCCTCAGAAAACCAGGAGCCTGTGGGCTATGGGATGACTTCCCTTCCAGAGTTTGCCTGCCCTAGAGTTCGTCTTCCTGAGGTCTCCCATCAACTCTGCATCTTCCCTTTTCCAGTGGAAAAAGGCTCCTCGTGCCCCCTGTTTGACTGATTCCTTACAGGAATGAGCCAAGTTACATAGCTGGGTTTATATTAAAAGGAAGAAAAGTTTGTTTTCCAAGAAAACTATGAGAGGAACCGGTCATCTCCCTCTCCCTCCTGAAGTCAGGCAAGGCTTCGGGCATACAGAATTTCTGAGAGCTGACAGGAGAGGGAGGCTTGGAAGTACAGTAAAATGAGTTTGCCATCAAAAGGCAACAAGTCTTATGCTGTGCCCCCGGCTGCTGACCTTTCCCTCTGGAATTCTCCCCTCTGACCTCTGGATCATTAATCCTGATGCTGCCAGATGACAGTAATCCATCATGGCCCCTGACAAGCCTTGCAGCCGCCTGTGAAAGGATCCGCTCGGCTTCAGCATCCAATCGTCCCATGATACTCGTTTTTCAGCCTTTCCTGTTGGAGCAGTGGGGGTTTCCAATAAAGACTTTATCGCCTCGGCTTTCCTCAGAGAGGGCTGGGGGAGGAGAGATCCAAGGAAACAGCCACGGCTTGCTCTGGAAAATACAGAGAATTTAGCAGGGCCAAACCCAAAATCATTCTCTGCCCGGTCTGGGCAATGTTACTTGGAGTAGTGCTGCAGGAAAGGATGGAAAGGAAATTATTCCATCTACATGCTCAAGTGGAAGAAGGATGGAAGTAGTTTTGTCCCTGCTGTAGTTTCTCTTCTGTATAAGGAAATTTTATGGGGGGGAAACAAACTAGAGGTTTTCTCTTAGTTGATAAATTTATATTCTATGTATAAACAGTTTATAAATTTATATTTCTACATAAATATCTATTAGGGGAGTTTATATTTAGTTTACAAATGAAATTTCAGGACACTTTGGCCTTGTTTAAAAGCAAACCTGAGGAAGGGAAGGTGTCCAAGGGGTGGGGAGGTCAGATCTCAGTGCTGTTCCTGCTCTAGCTGGAGCAGGCTCCTTGGAAATGTTTAAGCCTTTATTTCCCACTGGTGTAAATGATGCTTGTGCCTTTCACAGGAGCATTTGGATAAATATACTTCGTGTGTTTTTCCAGCTGCTGAGCTGGGGGAGTCTGGAGAAGAGTAAAGGTGTGTTTGGGATTAATGCAGTGTATTAAAAAGTGGTTATTTCTTAATACTTCTGTATTAGCAGTTTGTTCGCTTGAGGAGCTTTATCCATGACCTTCCCTTTCACTCTCCATCTGCTCAGTGTCCAAGGAGAGCTGGATGAAAGTCCCTTCTGTACAAGTTAATGCTATTCCCTAAATTGGATTGGGGAAAAGTGGGTGGCTTTGAGGATGGCACCAAGTTGCTGGAGGAGCAGGGGGGAAAGGGGCTTGATCCTGCCCCAGCGGAGTAAAGGCTTTGCAGCTTTAATTAATTCACGAGGGGGCACTTCTGGGGTGTAGAAGCCAGCCTTGGCTGTTCCTAGAGACCTCAGAGAGAAATATTTCCCTGTTTTCCCGTTGGGTGTGACTGCAGTTGCTGGGGCTCAGCTGACAAATGGTA
This sequence comes from Platyrinchus mystaceus, assembly GCA_035041135.1. Classification (NCBI taxonomy): domain Eukaryota; kingdom Metazoa; phylum Chordata; class Aves; order Passeriformes; family Tyrannidae; genus Platyrinchus; species Platyrinchus mystaceus. Next base: position 21,127,875 of record JAWWLV010000018.1, on the reverse strand, counting down.
ACTTGGGGCCGGTAACATGATCGTTCCCGGTGCTCCGCGGGTCCTCCAGGGCTGTTACTGGGCTCCTCATCTGCAGTAACACTCTGAGGCAAAATGGAGGCTCGGCAGAAAACAGAGCAAATTGAGGCTTTTCAGGGTGGCCAGCTGGGATGGATGGAGCCACGGAGCATTCAGAGGGTTTGGAAACATCTCCACCTGTATTCCCCCCGGGAGCGGTCACCTCTGAAATGCAGGAAGAGGATCTGCTGCAGCTTGTGGAATTATTGCTTTGTGGACTTTCTGCTGTGGGCAGGGAAGGGGTTGTTTGGACAAGGCAAGGAGAAGAGTATGTGGTAGATATAAAATGATATGAATCTGATCAGGTGCTCCTGATGTTGGCTTGCACTTTAAGAGTTATAACTTAGCGAGATTTTCAGCCCTTTAAAGTGAAAAAGTTTACTGTTTTATTCACCACCTCATTAACGTGTGGGAATTGGCACCATGAGCTAATGCCTAACAGGCTTCCAAAAGAAAAGAGAGGAAAAAAAAATTCCACTTGGATGTATAATGAGGACATCTGCAGAGCTGAGCTCCTTTTCACTGAACAGAATAAAACCCATTTATAAGGGCAATAAACCCCTCTGCTCCGGGGCATTAAGCAAATCGCTGGCTGAGGAGCAGTGGCACAAGCCTCCCTTGTGGATTGGGCATTCCATGATTGTCCATTACAGCCCTTCCCAGGCTTTCCTGTAAAGGCTGGTGCTGACCATTGTGGGAGACAGGATACTGACCTCAGATGGATGGCTCTTTGATCCAGGACAGTATTTCCTAGGCAAAATAAAAGGGTTGCTGCATCAGCTTTTTTTTTCCCCCCTTCTTCCTCTTCGTGCCTAAATCTCATTAATTTGACTTTTAGCACTTTGAGGAGCTGCTAAAGGGGCACTAACAGGTTAAAAATCAGATTTTCTTTTCTGTTAACCCAAAAGATGACAAAACTGAGCTGAAAGGATAGAGCTGGTTCCCTGTCTGCCCTCAGAAGGACAGAACAAGACCTTGGTTTGGGCTCCAAAAGGTTCTGGGATGCTTGGTGCTCTTCACAGCTGCTATGTGGCCTCATCAGGGAGTTATTTGGGAGCATGTTCAGGGAAAAGGAGAGTAGGAGGTTGAAAACACAGTGTGAGCAGTGGAAAGAGCAGCCCTTCATTTACCTGTCAAGGTTGTAGCAAAAGGTTGTGCACGTGACTGTGAGAGGGGATGGAGATGTGTGGGGGAGAGATGCTCTCTAGTATCATTTATCCCTTTGTTTAGCTGTTCCCAAGCAATACGGAACAGTAGATCCTAAGGAATACGGGAGCTGAACCCCAGCGTAGAGTACCTGGAGTTGCCTGGCTGCTCAGTACCTTCCTGAGCACAACCAATACAGATTTTTATCTGAGATTGCCCTGAGCTCATAAAACTGATTCCTCTGTGCCTCAGCCCCGGGACTGAATAGTCCCAACTTCCCCTCTTTCTATTTTAGAAGTTGCTTGTTGCTGTGGGTTATTATTGGTCTGATAATTGCTTTTGCCCACAGGAAAGGATCTTTCATGGAAAGGATGTGCCATGTAGCTGCACTTCTCTGCCTCATTTACTCGCTCATGCAGAGGCCTCAAGCCAGGCTGCAAACAGAGCTCCTGAATTTCCTATTAGAAGGAAGATCGATAGCCCCAGCCTGCCAGTTTTCTTGGCCTCCTTTTCTCCCTGACTCCATGCTCCTTTCCCTGCTGTTTCCCTGCAGGAACTCCCATCAATCGGATCCCCATCATGGCAAAGCAGATCCTGGATCTCTACATGCTCTACAAGCTGGTGACCGAAAAGGGAGGGCTGGTGGAAATCATCAACAAGAAGATCTGGCGGGAGATCACCAAAGGCCTTAATCTGCCCACCTCCATCACCAGTGCCGCGTTCACCCTGCGGACACAGTAAGTGGGAAGGGCTGACAGCAGGGATGGCCTGGGCAGCACCAGGAGCTGGGCTCCTGGATGTGGATCCAATCCCTTGCACTGTCCTCTTTTTTGCCTCTTCAGAGTTTTAAACTCCTCAGGGCATGAAGGGTCTTGTCTGTCTCCAAAGAGTGCTCAGCACAGGGAGGAAGGAGAGAGGGAGACAGACCTCCTGATTTTGGGCATCAAGTATGAGCCTGATCATTTCATGTCTGTTAGCACTGGAAACTTGGAATTTAGCAGCTCCTCACTGTGAAGATTGCTTTTCTGACCTGCAGTACTCGATTGGGGAAGAAAGAAAGGAAGAAAAAGTGGAATAAGCAGCAGAAAAAGAACTGTGAAAGTAAAATGCCTGTAAAATTATGCAACAGGGCAAAGCTGTGCTTTAGCTGTGAAAGGCTGGGCTCTGGGAATCTGCTCCCAGCTCTTATGGTTTTCTTGGGAGTTATTAGAAACCCCTGAGTCCTACAGAGGGAAGCTTTTGCCATTTCCTCAGCCTTTGGTACAGCAGGCTGTTCCTGCAAACCTGTGTGCTAAAGTGATAAGGTTTGGTGCTGCCCAGCACAAATGACTTGAACAAGGGCAATTCCTCAAACTTCCTTCCTTGAATTACGTGTTGTGGTCTGGGATCTTCGTTCTTAGAATTTTAGATTCTCGGTTGTAAAGGACTTGTGGATGATTCTTAGATGGTATTTTAGTTGTGAAGAAGTTCTGGATGATTCTTTTCTGCCCTTGTGGGTGTAGTAATATATATTCATGTGTTTTCCTACAAACATTGAGTGAATTCAGGGTTTGAGCTTTGCTTCACGCACAAACTGCCCAATGCTTATCACAGCAAAGACTTCAGATCTGCAGAGAACCTCGGGCTGAGAGTCTTCCTGCCCCCAGTGCTTGCTTCTGTAGCCGGTAATTCCATGTTCTGCTGAGCAGCTGCTGGAGTTTCCCTGTGCTTCCCTCTCCCCAGGTACATGAAGTACCTCTATGCCTACGAGTGTGAGAAGAAGTCCCTGAGCTCCCCGGCGGAGCTCCAGGCTGCCATCGACGGGAACCGGCGGGAGGGCCGGCGGCCCAGCTACAGCTCCTCCTTGTTCAGCTACTCACCCACCACCACAGGGCCTCCCTCCCTCCTGTCTCCCCCCAAAATCCGCTTCCCCATCATCGGCGTGGCGCCAGGCAGCGGGACCAGCAACCCTCGGGTGTCTCCAGCAGCAGCAATCAGAAAAGGTCAGCTACTCTTTCTTGCAGTTGGAGGCACTGAAACACAGTTATCACAGAATCATAGAATCAACCGGGTTGGAAAAGACCTCCAAGATCATCAAATCCAACCCTTGATCCGATCCTGCTGTGGTTACCAGACCACGGCACTGATGCCACATCCAGTCTCATCTAAAAAACCTCCAGGGATGGTGACTCCACCCCCCTCCCTGAGCAGCCCATTCCAATGTCTGATCACTCCCTCTGTAAAGAATTTCTTCCTGATGCCCAACCTAAACCTCCCCTGGCAGAGCTTGAGACCATGCCCTCTTGTCCTACTGCTGGTTCCTGGGAGAAGAAACCGACCCCCACCTGGCTCCAACCTCTGTCAGGGAGTTGTAGAGAGTGATGAGGTCTCCCCTGAGCCTCCTCTTCTCCAGGCTAAACAACCCCAGCTCCCTCAGCCTCTCCTCACAGCACTTGTGCTCCAGTCCCTTCACCAGCCTTGTTGCTCTTCTCTGGAACTGTTCCAGCACCTCAATATCCTTCCTGAACTGAGGGTTTTCCATTTTATCCATCCAGACTGCTTTGGATTTGAGATTAGTGGGATTTGGGTGGCTTGAAATGGCCTGCCTGTGGTTTAAGCCCTTGCATGAGGAACTAAGTGACTCTCTCCTCCTTTTCCAGGTGACGGAGTGCCCTTGACTGTGTCTATGCCAAATCGTATTGCTGTGCCAGTGACCTTGAGTAGCCAGCAGGCAACTGTGGCAGCAAGAACAGCCACCCTGGAGCAGCTGAGGGAGAGGCTGGAGTCGGGAGAGCCTCCGGAGAAGAAGGTCTCGCGGACGAGCGAGGAGGAGCAGCGGCTTGTCCAGCAGGCTCTGCAGCGCAACCTGTTCAGCATGGCACGGCAGATCCCCATGAAGATCAAAATCAACGGCAAGGGTGAGCAGCAGAGACAAAACACAGACAAAAAGCCCTTGGAAACTGCAGCAGGGAGGGAAATGCTCCCGGTCTGGAGTATCAAACACACAGGCTGGGTTATCTCTCAGGGTCCCAGGCAGAGGCTGCATCAAGAAGGTGTTAAAATGGAGCACAACAACTGCAAAGCTGAAGCGTGGCAATGTTTTGTTGAGCTTTAGTGCTGGTTGTATTATCCAGCCTCATCTGAATCCAGCCTGGATTCAGAAGGACTTTTGCCATGTTCACAAAACTCTGCATCCAAGCTGATCAAACCCACCTGACCCACCCAACGAGACCCTTTCTCCAAGCTGTGTCCGGCACAGCGAGGTTGCCGCAGGGCTCAAGCTCTTTCACCTCCACAGAACTTGTTCCCTGTTAACTGACCATGGAAGTAACAGCTTGGTACAGGTCTCCAGCTGCAGGAGACTGGGAGAGAGATGCTCAGCTTTTAGGAATCCTTTCCCAGGTGGGGTGAGGACCTGCGTGTCTGCACGAGGCCCTGTGCATCCAAGGGCTTTTAGCAAGGCAGGTGATTTCTGCCCACATCTGCACAGCCTCAGGGCAAAGAACTGCTGGCAAGGCTGGGTTAGGAGGTCACATCCAAGCAGCATTCATGGCCTGGGAAATGCTCTCCTGAAATGCTTTGGAAAAGGGGACTCACCCTGGAAAGGTCACTCATTGCAATCAGTACTGTGATAGAGTGGCTTCAAAAGTTGATTAATGCCCTGGCTCCCTTACCTGTCCTGAGGCTGCACCTCACCAGGCAAGCAAAGCCTCAGTTCCAACAGCTGCTCCTTCCAAACCTTTTGATCCATTAAAATTAAAGGCCTCAGCTCCCTATTAATTGTACATTTGGAAGGAGGCACAAGGCCAGGCAAGTTTGGTACGGCTTAGAAGAAAGAGAAGAGGTGTTCTTGTTCTAGCAGTGCTGGTCAGTGCTTTTTTGAGATGCTTTGCCAGAAATATAGATGGAAAAGGGTCAAAGTAGATTGCTCTGAAGCAGCAGCAGCAGCTGGGATTGGGATTTCACAGTTCCTGTCAGCTGTGCATCCACCTAAATTTCACATGAAAACTAAAATAGTGAGTAAAAGGGAATACAAATTTTATCAAGTAATGTTCATTCCCTCTAATCTCACTTTACTTTCACTCTGAACTTCCTAAATCAAAACACGGGGAACAATTTTAGTCCTTACAAATAGTAACAGGCTGAGCCCTGAGGATTCAGGGATAGTATTCCCACCTTTGTGAGCTGACTGCAGGCAAGGCTGTCCTGTCTTTCGTGCCCTAATTTTCCCAAGTGCGAAATCAAAGTCATAATGTGCTTTGAGAGGTGCTTTTGATAAGCACAGCACGAGTTTATCATGGCTTGATAACAACATTTAAGTTAAACCTTAACAATGAGGAGTTTTTAGGGAGGTGGTGGCCTTGCTCTCCTCTGGGGAGGAGCAATCCCATAATCCAAGCTCACCATTATGGAGTGCTTAGGTTGGAGGTTCAGAAGCTTCTGGAAGAGTTTGACATTCAGCTCTCCTCAAACATCCCTGCAAACTCAACCTCTGCTCTGTGTTGATACTTCCAGAGCTGCCCATCACCCTCCAGGCTGAGGATATAGGAAAAGGTCCCCAGATTTCAGGCCTCGTGGAGTGTTTCCTGGGTTTTCCCCTCCCTCCAGTGGCCACTGGAGCTGCTGCAGTCCAAGCACACCAAGTCACAGCAGCTCCCTGAGGAGTTGAGCACTAGGCCTGTGCTCCCAACAATGGCCACAATCCAGCTGGTTTAAATAGGGTCTTATCTCATGTGCTCCCAGCTCTTTCTTGGGAGGAGAACATCAATTTGGCCTTCAGGGAAAGATTTCCAAATGCCTGTGGGCTCCCAACCTCCCCCCAGCTCACACCAAAGCACTTACACACCTTTGTAGTCTTATCATAGAATCCCAGACTGGTTTGGGTTGGGAGGGACATTAAAGCTCATCTCATCCCACCCCCTGCCATGGGCAGGTACACCTTCCACTATGTCAGGTTTCTCCAAGCCCCATCCAACCTGGCTTGAACACTTCCAGGGATGGGACAGCCACAGCTTCTCTGGGCAACAGACATAATAGAACGTGGACATCATGTGGGGCCTTCCTCTCCAAAGAGGGGACAAAAAGAGGGCTGTGGTCAGCTCTGGGGAGCTCAGGGAACAAGAGAGTCACTCTCTAACTCTGCATCTCTTCTTTCCTGGAAGAAGACAAGCCCGACTCGGCGGCAGCACTGAACTTGTCACCCAACGGCATCGGGAGCATTAACATGTCGGTGGAGATCAACGGCACCACTTATGCTGGTGAGAAACCCCTCCTGGGAAAGGGGAGATCCAAGCTGGGGGAGCAGAGTGGGAAGTGGAGGGGGTCATGTGTTCCCAGGGGCTGGGCTTTGCCAAACTGGGATCTGTCTGGATAAGAAGGCACAGGAGGAGGTGATTTCTGTTCTCTTTTTTGGGCCTGGCCAGGATGAACACCCTTCCCTTGTTGTTAGTATTTTTAAATCGTAAAGGAAGGGTCTTCTGTGAAAGTGTTAATAGGAAAGAATATTATCCCCCTTCTCCTGATGAGGTGCTTTACTCAGCATTTCCTCACACATATCTGGCAAGCAGGAATTGTCCCCTGTATTCTGCTTGAGCAGTTTCACTTCTGCAGGTCACACGTGCACATCCTTGGGCAAATCCCAAGTGGGAGGCCTGGCTCTGACATGCAGTGGAAGTTGCTTCTCTCCTCCAAAAATGTAGAAGCAGTTTGGGATCTGTTTTCTGTAAGGACAACGTGCCTATGACAGGCTGCCAGACCAAGGGATCCCTTCCCTGATTAGCATTGAATTCTGGTCTGGTTCCAAGCCTTTTTGTTGTGCCCTGAGCCTCTCTCTCTCTTGGGATGGGGTCTTCAGGACTGGATAACTCTCTTTCCCTTTGCTCTGTGTCCTGCCCTTCCCACTCCGTCACCCTCCTCTCTGCCTCCCAGGAGTGCTCTTTGCCCAGAAACCCATCGTCCACCTCCTCGCCAGCTCCAGCACCCACAGCTCCTGCAGCAGCAGCAGCAGCTCCCACTGCTCTCCCAGCCCTACCTCATCCCGAGGAACGCCCAGCGCGGAGCCCTCCACCAGCTGGTCTCTCTGATGGGCGGCCCATTCCCTGTCTCACACTGGCCTCTGGCTCCCGGAGCGAGCCGGGAGGGAGTCACACAGATACCTCATCTCAAGGAACCTGCTTTTGTGGTTGGCCAGCAGCAAGATGATGATGATGATGGTGATGATGAAACCTTTCCATGCCAGCGAGTTTTTCTTCATCATCTCTTTGTCCGGCCTTTTTTCTTTGTTCTCCCCCTTTCTTCCTCCCTTTTGCTCTTTGTTTTCTTCTTCCTCCTCCTCCTCCTCCTCCCAGGGTTTGCTGCGTTCCTGTCGGGGGTGGGACATGGAGGGGGGGGCACGCCTGGCGTTTTTCAATCAGGGATGGGCTCTAGGAGCTGCGGGTTGAGATATGGCTGAGACGTCACCAAGGCAGGAAAGAGCTGGAGTTGGGGCAGGGAAACTTGGTTCTCCTTGGGCCAGGAACCACGAGGACTCTTCCCACCAACCAACTCCGTGTTTTGACAATCCTAAGAGCTGGCGGGGTGCCTTGCCCTGTCCTCCCTTGTGCTGCAGAACAGGCAAACTGCTTGTTTCCTTCCTGCTGTGTCCTCACAGGAGGCTTGTGAGCCTCCTTCCCCCTCTCCACGGTTTTGGCATGAGGGGAAGGACTTCCTCCCTCCTTGCCACATTCAAACACTCTCCATCAGCTGCTTGGTTCTTGCTGGTGCTGCCTCATCCCCCCTGTTGCCTTCAGGCTTTCAGAAGTTTTAAATGCCCTTGACCTTGCCTGTCTCCCATGAGGAATTCATCCCACTAACCTCTCCCCTGACAGCCTGAGCTTGTTGTGGCTCCTCTGATCCTCTGCCCCCGTGACACTGTCACTTGGGTTGATCCAGGCTTTCCTGAGATCAGTCGTTTCACTTCTGCCTCCTGAGGTGGCTTCCAGTACCCCTGGAAGCTGCTCACATCTATGTGCTGAAGAAACAGGAGATCATCTCTGAAATCCATCTTGTGGGGGCCACAGCGTGTGCGTGGGTGTTGTGGTTAATATTACACACGTGGGGTTTTGTCTCTGAACAAACCCAGCTGCCCAGGCCCCTTCAAACTGCACCTGAGCAGCAGAGACCTTTTGCTCTCTAGGGGAAAGTGGAGAACAAGCCCTTCTTTGCCCTTTCCCCTCAGACCTCCAGCTGGAAGCAGAGCTGGCCCTGACTCCATAAATCAGCTCCTGCTCAGGTGGCCTCGTGCTGTCCCCCTCTCCTTCTGGCCTTTTCCCAGCCCGGAGAGGTGATCCAAGCTCCATCCCTCCTGCCCTGGTGACGTCCTTCCCATGCTCCAGGCCCAAGTCAGGTTTTTTGAGCAGATGAAATACCTCAGATATGTACTTGTTGTTGGGTTGGTTTTGTTGGTTTTGGGTTGTTTTTTTAACCTCTTCAGGAAGTATTGGCATATCTTATCGCTTGGTTTTTTAATATGTGGGTTTGCTGACATTGTGTTTGTTTGGTTGTTGTTTTGGGGGTTTTTTTTAATTTTTAAATGTATCACCAAAGACAGAAAGTTAAAACAAGGCTGAGCAAAGCAGCAGTGGTTTCCCCATCCTTTAGGCAAGCAGGAGCCAACCTCCAGCATCATCCCAGGACATGTGCATGACAGGAGGACAGGTAGAGGCAGGAAAAGAGGGCAGGAGTGATGCTCACTTAGATTTGTCCTTCATCTTGGACACAAGGGTGTCTCCAAAGTCCCACTGATTTTTCCAAGCGCCAGGATCTGTGCCTATGTTGGTTATCCTGCTACCTGACATCCTGAGGACTGTTTGGGAGCCAGAGGGTGGGAATGCACATGTCCTCAGGTGGATGCTGCTCCATGATGTCCCATCCAGCTGCTTTTAGTTGGAGTAGTGCCCACCCTCTGGGCGTGGGGAAGCTGAGCTGATCCCGCAGGCCTCCACGGCCTTTCATCCTCACAGACTCCTAGAGATTTTTCCAGGCTCTGGGGCTCAATGAGATTATTTTTTCCCCTTTTTTTGTTTTCTTTTGGTTGTTGGGGTTTTTTTATTTTATTTTATTTGGGGATGGGGTTGGGGCTGTTTCCTCTGAGTGGGACTGGGGCACTTTTTGGTTTTCCTTCTGCTTTGCTCTCTGGCCCTGGGGAGCAGAGGTTGGTCCGGGGTGGATTCTGTCTCACATGCTAACGTTGTGTTTTCTTGCACAGAAAGGCACTCGAATCACTGAACTGCTTTGACACTACTAGAGTATTAATGTTTATAAGCTTTACTCAACGTAGACTGGAACTAGCCAGGACTAACAGATTGTTTTGTATCCAATTCAGGGAAAGAATCAGGTTGGGATGCGTAACAGATACCTCAGTTAAATAAGCTGCAACAATAAACTGGTCCTTTCTCAGTCCAGTGTGACAAGGACCATTCAGACTGTGAAGAGTTAACCCTTTCCTCTAAGCCTGGCTTTGATCCTGGCAGTCTGAGCTCCAGATCTCCTACTGAGCTGCCAGGCTTTGGGGACAGGGTTATGGAAACCAGCAGCAGAGCCGGGAAAGGCTGAGCGAGGGTGGTGGGTCCCCCCCTCTGCTCCATTTCATCGATTGTGTAGTACTCAGGGTTTGATACTGCGAGTAGGACTGTTCCTGTGTGAAGTGCTCCGCTTTGCAGTGTTGCTCCATCCTCTCCCAACTCCACACCAGCCAAGGTTTCGCAGCGAGCAGCCAAAAAAAAAAAAAAAACAGCCCCCAGCTTGCTCCAGTGCAGCCTCCACGCTCCTGTTTCCAGGGGGAGATTTGCCAGCTGGGAAAACCAAACCAAACCTGCTTCAGGCAGCTCTCAGTTGATGCTGGGAAGGCACAAAAATTGGGACAAGGGGGAGAGGCTGTGTGTGCCTGCTCGGCTCCCAAAGTGAATGTGAACGTGTCACACCAAGTCCTTTTGGCCACTGCACGTGCGTGTGTGTGTGTGTGCGTGTGCTCCAAAGGAATTGGGATCAGATGTTCTCTCCAAACAGCTGCAGCAGCCTTGCTACTAGTTTTCTTACCTATTTAAAAAAAAATAATAAAATAAGTAAATAAAAAACAAATGTGATAGCCTAGGCGGTGGATAAATACCTCAACGTCTCCTTCCAACAAGTGTCTGTATATGTTGTTGTTGGGTTTTTTCTATCTTACAGGTTATCTGAATGTTTATATTCCAATAAACTTCTACCTCTTCACACCGTGACCCCCAAGCCTGTTCTGTGTCCCTGGCTGTCTCCCTGAATTTAAACATTTTCCTTTTTTCGTCCCAGGAAATTATTCTTAGAGGCTGTGTCAGCCTAGCTGAGGTCTGGATCCTTGCAGGGGCTTTGGGCTCCCAGTTTGGAGCTGGGCTGGTGAGATGTTTTTAGGGATGGTAGCTAGGAATGAACTGGACCCCTGTGGGATGGAATGATGGAGCTTCCAGGTTGGATACTGACAGAAACCATACGGGATCTCCTTTCCCAGGTGCTGCTGAAGCTGCTGTACCTGTCCCATGTCTCTTATCCAGGCTGGGGAAGGAGCCTGTCTCCCAAATCCTTCCCCTGTCATCACCACCTCCCCATAAAAAGGACATTTAATGCTTCCCACCAGTTTTGCTGTTTGCACAGCACCTGGATGCTGTTTTTCCAGTCACTGAACCAGTTTGGCAGTGGGAGAGGAGCTGGTTTTCCAGTCTCTTTTGTATCAGCCTTTCCAATGCCCCGTATACGCAGTTGTTCTGACTGGGGGCCTGTTTGTGTCCACTGGATCCTGGGAAGAGGATGGAGCCCACGACCTTCCTCATCCTCCCACCAAACTCACTTAATGGAATTGGGAACCTCTCCTGTCCCACCTGCCCCCTCCATCAGCACCTGGCTGCAGGTGAGCCCCACACAGCAGTAAGAGCAGGCCAGCCTCACCTGGGCTCTGGTCCCAGCCTGTCCAAGCAGCAGGCAGGTGAAGGCAGAGCCTTTCCCCCCACCTTCCCTCCCCTCCTGCCTACCACTGGGTTTGGCTTTTCCCAGCTTTCCCTGCGTGAATGCGGCTGAGACGGCTCAAGGACTCACCTGCCCTCACCTCTCTTCCTACAAGCCCGATGCCTGAGGCAGGTAAGGTGGGGTCTGCCAATGGGGGGGGGGAACCACCCTCGGTGTGTGTTGCCACCTGCAGCTTTAGGGTCGGAGGGGGGAAGGTACTGGGCTGGAGAGAGCTCTTCCCTGGATCCAGGGGTGCTCAGACACCGGGTCTCAGGTGACAAGGGGACTCCGTGGTGGTCACTACAGTCCAGGATAGCCCTGCAGCCCAGGGACAGCCCTGCAGCTTGGTGCAGCATGTCCATGCACAGGATCCTTCGTCTCAGCTGCCCCAGCTCCCCAAAGTGGGCACCCCAAGGGGTCTGATGCACCTTCCCCTTCCCCCAGCCCTGCCGACCCGCGTGTGTCCGTACACCCAGGGTGGGCACACTCCGGCCCCCCCAACTCGCTGTCCTGGGGCTGGACAGCCGCAGGCATCGGCAGGCGTTGTTTGGACTGGAATATAATCCTTCAGGCAAGTTTACATCCCAGCCCCCTTCCCTCCATCCCTCCCTAAAAGCCGCCATTCAGCACTCATTCCAGCCACAACCTGGCTTCCTGAACAAACAACAAAGGGCTGAGGAGAGCCCAGCGCAGATTAAGGCACCTGGGGAGTGAAGCCCAGCCCAGTGGGGTGAGACAATGCCTGCTTTTCTCCTTCAAACGTCCCCATCCCTTAATGGAACCCGGCTCAGGCTCTGGCACAGCTTTGTCCAGGTCCTGGTCTGCTTAATCCCTTCTTCCAGGGCTGGAGGCGAAGCCAGCTCTGGGCACAGGGAGGTTTTGTCCCAGCGCAACCACGCAGATACCATCTCTGAAACCCACATTTCCTAAGGAACTTTAGCCCTGATGTCCAGGAGTTTGGTTCCTTGCTCCCTAAATGCCCAGTGTGCAGGGATGCCACCTTGTCAGGGAGGCTGCAAACCCCACAGAATCCCTGCTGGGAGGGATAAAGCCCAACTCACCACCTGCAGAATCTCAGTCCTCTGGGCACAGCTGGGGGAGGAGGTTCCCCTCTTTCAGGGCCAGGCTTGGGTGTCTCACACCTCAGGGCCCACTGCTACTTTGAATGCAGCCCGGGCACCCCAAATCCTCCCTTGCTCCCCTTCATGCCCTTTGTGCCCCCCACCAAGCATGGCACTAATTGTGCCCAAACTGCATCAGCCTGGCAGCAGGGCTGATAAATCCCGTGTTTTCCAGGGTCCTTATCATTCCCAGGGCGAGGCTGAGTTTGTTTTAGCTTCAGACTGGTGTCAGGCTGCCCAAGCACAGCGCTGGCCCTGCCAGCTCCTCTCCCACCTTCTGGCTTCGGGATGCTCCAGCTCAATCCCAGCTTACAAAGAGGGGAGGTGGGTCCGAGGGGATGTGAACACCCAGCTGTTGTTCCTTCCAGTGCTCCAGCACCCACGGAGAGTAACGTTGGCGCAGCCTTGGTGAGATCCATCCTTCTAATGGTGCTCTCTCTCTCTCCAGTACATCTGCAGATCTTCCTCAGTGCAGGACTGTCCCTCCTCTGCCTCAGCGTTCTCCTGGGCTGTGCCATGTGCTGGTGGCACCGCCGGCGCCCAAGTCCCCGGGAGTGGGCAGCCATGGAGCTGGGACCTGCTCTGCCTGCCGTGACTGTGCCGGTGCCCATCCAGCAGCAGTACGAGGAGATGGCAGGAGAGGTGCTGGGTGCTCAGGCATCACCAGCATTCCGTGGGAGCTCGCTCTGTGTCAGAGCATCCTTGCCCACTCTTCCCTTCCTCCCTCAGCTGGCAGGAGCGTGGCAGCGCCGCTGCACCATCTCCAGAGCCAAACTCCTCCTCAACAAGGAGAGCCCGCTGGTCCACCCCATGGCAGGATCCCCACTGCCCTCCGAGCAGCGTCCCCAGCTCCACTGTGACTTGTCCTACTCAGCACCCAAGGCCATTCTCACCGTGACGGTTCTCGGCGTCTCCCACCTGCCCAAGGGGCTGTGGGACGAGCAGGGCTCCTACATCAAGGTGTACCTGGTGCCGCAGCTCCCGGCGTGCCAGCGCGTGGCCATGTGCCGCCGGAGCCTCCGCTCTGCCGCCCTGGAGCCATGCCGGTTCGGCCCGTACAGCCCAGAGGAGCTGAGCAGCTTCACCCTGCGCTTCGCTGTCTACGCCAGGTCGCACGGCCTCAGGCACTCCTTTGTGGGGGAGGTCCTGTTCCCCTGCGCCCAGGCCTCTTGGGACCACTCTGTCTCTTCTGGCTACATCTGGGAGCTGGCAAGCACCAAAACCAAGCTGAGGAAGGTCAGGATGGCAGCAGTTTCCAGCAGGGGGTTGTCCTCACATTTTGGTTCAGGTCTGCTTGGTCTCAGAGCCCTGAAACTCCACAGGAAGAGTCAGAGCTCCTGAGGCATCACCACTTATCCCTGTGGTGGGCTCCATTGTGGTACAAGTTCATGTCAGTGTCTGTGCTTGGGGGCTTTGCACCTCTAATTCGGGGAGTGCTGGGGTGGAAGGGGTAAATGCAGAGCTGGCACCATCCTTGCAGTGATGGTGAGCATCAGATCCACCTTCTTGACTCATTTTTGCCCATTCTTGGCCTTGATGGGGGACAAGCATCACTGAGTTGGAAGATGAGGTTGGAGAAAATTTCACGGCGTCTCCTGCTCTCTCCTCCCATTCCAGTGCCTCAGAGCCCACAACACGAGCTGCAGTGTCCTCTCCTCATCACCCAAATCCCTTGGCCAGCTCTTCCTTCTCCTCCAGTACCAGGCTCTGGCCAGCCGCATCAAAGTGCTGGTCCGCAAGGCAGAGGACCTGGGCCGGCTCTCACGCATGCCAGGCACGCCAGGTAGGACACAGGACATGGACCAGGAGGTGAGGAGAGTCCCAGCTGGGCGCAGGCAATGGCTTCTCCTCTTTTTGCATGGCAGATTGTCCTATTTCCTCTTGAACTTCTCTTTTCCAAGCATGGCAGAGGGTTGGAACGAAATGATCTTTAAGGTCTCTTCCAACCCAAACGCTTTTGTGATTCCATAAAAATGAGCATAGGAAGTGTAGTTGTTAGGATCTAGATATCCCAATATGGCCCCCAAATGCTTTAAATATATGTATTTATGGTCAAAAATTAGCATGTGGCTTTCTGTCCTGCTGGCTGTTGTTGTCTCTGTCTCTCCCTGCCCATCTGGAGCCTGGGATGTGGGCAGGGATGCGAGCTGAGGGATTCAGAGGTCCCTGCTCCTGACCACAGAGGGGTAGGTGAAAGCTCAGGAGCTGTCTGTGCTCCTCATGGTTCCACAGAGGTTCTGTAGCCCCCCTGGCACAGCTGGAGAACTTCCAGCCTCCCTCCCTGTCATGTGTCCGGAGCAGGTCCTTCTCTCTGTCTCTGTTTCCAGGTCACTACATCATTATCCACCTTTACCATGATGGCTCTGTCATCGACACCAAGGAGACCAAGTCCATCAGTGGCTACAACCCTGTGTGGAACAAGCCTTTCCTCTTCAACATCCCTGCTGGGGACATCCAGCAGCAAGAGCTGGCATTGGAGTTCATTGTCATGCAGGTGAGGTGGATGGAGGTGACCATGGCTATGAAGAGGACCTGGATCTCCTGTGCTCCTGCACCTGGGGGGTTCAGCCCCCAAAGGAGCCATTTTTTGATGCCCACAGGAGGTTGCTGGGGTGGGATCACTGTTTTTGGGATGATGGAAGGCCACCAGCCATGTCCCACTTTTCCTCTCCTGTCACAGGCTCGCTTCCACGCCCGCGGCTCCGCAGTGGGCTGCGTGCAGGTGGGGCCACGTGCCCCCGGTACAGGGCTGCTCCACTGGAGGGACATGTGCAGCCGGGGACCACTGGAGTCAGCACAGTGGCACCTGATCCAGCACAACACCCCCAGACCCTGAGGCTGACCACAGTCCACAGACAGGGCTTGCCTGGGACTCAGGTGCCCGCAAGACTGAGCCAGCTGGGATCTCTGAGCCATGGAGAGGTGAGGTCTCACCCACACATCATTGTGGGAGAAGTCTGGGCTCCAACTTCAGGACTGGAGATTGGTGGTGGCCAGCACAACCCCTTCCTGAAAAGCTCTGAAGGAGACTGAGCCTGTCTGAGGTGGCTTCAACACTGGGGAGAGAAGAGGAGCCTTTCTCTCTTCTGTCCACCATCACTATCTCAGTGCTACACACGGAACCTTGGCTGTTGCAGGAGATGGGTGGGAAGATCACCCAGCTGGGAGAGCAGCCCCATGGCCACCACAGTGGTTGCATCTACTGCCCCTTCCAAGCCACCATCACCAGCTTACCCTTCCCATTCAGCCCCCTGAACTGGGACGTACCTGAGAGAGGAGCCACAAGGACATGCTGATATCACCTGGTGATAAAGATGTCCATTGGCATTTTTAATTAATTGCTGACCCAAACAAGTGGTTGGTAAAAAAATAAAGGGGTCAGGGGTGATTGCATGTGTGGAGTCATTGGAATTCTGTCCTATCCATGGGCCAGCAGTGTCCATGGTCCACCACGGAGTGGCGGCCTGGGTGAGAAGGGAGGTCACCTCGAGGGGTGGGAAAGAGCAGACCCCTGCCTGGTGCTAATTAGTAAATTATCAGGACTGAGGCCCCTCTACAAGTGGGCTAATTGGACACAGGAACTCTTCCACCAGGTCCTCACCCCCAGGCTGTGACCCACGGGACAATCCCAGCTCCCAGCCCTGTGTGGTGGAAGGAGCTTGTCTGCAGAGGCCACTGGGGGAGACGGTGCATGGGCCACTGTGATGAAGGCCATGAGGAGGGTCACCATGGCAAGGAAGGCCATGGTAAGGGTTGTCACTGTGGGGATCATAATGGTGAGGAAGGCCCAGTGCTGAGGAAGGCCTGCAGTGAGATAAGCCATGATGAGGAAGGTCATGGTGAGGCAGACCACAGGGAAGAAGACCATGCTGAGGAAGAGGATGGCCATGGTGAAGGTAGGCTATGGTGAGGAAGGCTGTGGTGAGGCAGTCTATGAGGACAAAGACCCTGGGGAGGAAGTCTGTGTGGAAGATGAGGATGGCCACAGAGAGGAAGGACATGGTGAAGGTGATATTGGCCCTGATGACTACAGGGAGTCAGACCACAGGGATGAAGTTGTGCTGAGGGCGAGGATGGCCACAGCGAGGAAGACCATGGTGAGGAAGGTCATGGCAAGGAAAGCCATGGTGAGGGTGAGGATGGCTGCAATGGGGAAGGCCATGGTGACAGAGGGCGTAGTGAGGATAGCCGCGGTGGAGAAGGCCATGGTGACAGAGGCCGTAGTGATGATAGCCATGGTGAGGAAGACCCCTGAGAGGAAGGCCATGGGGAGGATGAGGATGGCCACAGTGGGGAAGACCATGGTGAGTCAGACAACAGGGAGGAAGACCACGGGAAGGAAGCGGTGTTGAGGGTGAGGATGGCTGCAGTGAGGAAGCCCATGATTTAACTATCGTCCCGTCCCGCTCCGTCCGGTCCCTCCGGGGCGGGTTTAAGGCCGGTCCCGCCCCGTCCCGTCCCTCCGGGGCGGGTTTAACCCCGGTCCGGGAAGCGGAAGCGGCGGCGCTGCGGGAACTGGGCCGAGCTGGGCCGGGCCGCACCCGCCGAGCGCGGCCGGAGGAGCGGCGGTGAGACCGCGGGGACACGCGAGGCCGGGGGACACGGCAGGGATACGAGGGGAGGCGGGCGGGGAATGGGCCGTCCTGGGCGGGCCCGGCCGGGTAACGGCCCCGTAACCCCCGCTCCCTGCGGGACCCTCGGCTGCAAAGCGCCCTCCGGCATCAGCGAGCCCCGGGAGGGCTCTGCCAGGGCCGGGGTGTCCCTCGGGCCGACTCCGCCTCATGCAGCACCCACGGGTGAGGGGTTTAAGACCTGGAATCCCCTTGTCCCCGCAGATGCATCACTGCAGGAGGTTCCGGTCCCCGGAGCAGGAGAGCGACCTGGGACACAGGTGGAAGCGGAGGCGGTCCCGGAGCAGGGAATACGAGGGCAGGCTGCGGTACCCTCCCCGCAGGGATCTCTCCCGGCGGTCGCGATCCAGGAGGTAGGAGCGCTTCGGGGCTGGTTATCCAATAAACCCTCGTCCTGATCCCGCTAGTGTTCCCGAGCTGGCATTCATCTCCTGACTACAGATCGGCTTTAAACCTGTAAATCCCAGGGATGGAAGTGAAGGGCTTACTTGTGTGTGTGTGCGTGCACGCATCCTCCCTGCTACGCTGAAGTTCTTCCCAAAGACACGGCTTTAATATTAGCGAGGGAACAGCTTGCCCTGGAATCACGTTTCCATGCTGTAGAGGCCTTAAAGCCTTTCTCCCAACAACCCACTTCCTTGTGACAGGATTGAAATCAGATTTAAAGTAAACAACAATTTAAAGTAACAACGCTCCTCCCTCACCTCAGAAAGGATCCCAGCTAAAGAATCCAACCACTAACTGACCTCTCCTGCATTGGTTCTGGATTTTACCTTTGATTCTCTCTTTGTTCAGCGTTTTCACAGGGACAATTAGGCGCTGGAAGCGGGGATAAGGCCTCTGATAAGAGGAGGGTTCTGGAATAGAGGCAGGAGCCATGCCGCAGTGTGTGACCACAGTAGGCTGTTGGTACTGGGACTGGTGTGGTTCCACTGGTTGGACTGGGCAGGTGCAGCCAGGCTGGAGCTGAGCTCATCTTTAAATGTTCCCTACATTAATTCCTCTTCTCAGCCTGGCTTTTGTTTACTTGAAGGAAGTGGATTGTGAAACACAGCTGGCACACGCAATGGACTTTTCCATTTTTTCATCCGATGGGTAATTTGCGACAGATTTGGATTGAAATAGGCTTTTTTTGGGTGAAAACAGTCTTATTGCTTAGTTTCAGACTCAGCCTCTCAGGTCTCCTCTGATTTCGTGTCCCTCAGGTTGTTATTCTGTTTCCTGTGTTTGTCCAAAGTGCACAGTGGAGTTTCACCAATGATGAATTGGTGAACAGATCGATGTTGGAGCAGAGCCGCATGGTGGTTTAGCAATGACCAAGAGCTGCTGCTGCTGCCTCGGCAGAGTCTAGAATTTTACTCTGGTCCCGAGATGAACCCCCACACTCAATCAAACCTGTGTCCTGTTAAGCTATCAGTGAGGGGAGCTGATTGTTGACAAGGCAGAGAGGTGCAAATAGCAAAAATTCCTGTTTCTGGGCTGAAGGTCTTTGTTAGTGAGGCCACT
Source organism: Platyrinchus mystaceus (assembly GCA_035041135.1). Taxonomy (NCBI): domain Eukaryota; kingdom Metazoa; phylum Chordata; class Aves; order Passeriformes; family Tyrannidae; genus Platyrinchus; species Platyrinchus mystaceus. The sequence continues at coordinate 21,109,424 of JAWWLV010000018.1, read as the reverse complement.
GCTGGGTGACAGCATTGACCTGGCCTGACACATGCCCAGGATTATTTTGGGAAGCCAGTGCACTGCTTTGATTTCAGAGTTACAACATCTTCTACCTAAAACACAGCCTCTTTCTCAATGAGGTGTGAACCAAGACTCGCAGTGAGATCTGGTTTGTTAGACCAGCTGGGGTGGAGACGGCAGCTGTGCTTTGGGGGGCAGAAGCAGGAAGGACTGTTCTCATCATTGATGTGCCCACATGGTACCCAAAACCTCATGTGCGCCGTCAGAGGTGAGCTTTGTCTGACTACTTCAGGTCCTTCCTGATGCAGAGATGAGCTTGTCCAAAAGTTTTCCTTACATGCTGTGAGGTTGTTGCTAGCAAGACAGGAGCTTGGCTACACTATGGAGAGCAAATTTTCTTTATTGCTCTTTCTAATGATCTGTGGAGCTGGTGTGTGTGTGTGCTCACCAAGGACTTGGTGTTTTGGGACCTCCAGCCCCCCCTGGGGTGACAACTAGAGCCCTACTGCTGGGTTTAGTTCTCATTTATTTAAGAACTAATGAGAGACCTTCCTGAGGGAGGAGGAATGATGACAAACACTTGTGTGTGTGGTGGCAGAGGAGGCTTAGGTGAGGTGGAATCATAAAATCCCAGAATGGTTTGGGTTGGAGGGACCTTAAAGCTCATCCAGTTCCTTCCTCTGCCATGGGCAGAGACACCTTCCACTAGTCCAGGTTGCTCGAAGTTCCATCCAACCTGGCCTTGAATACTTCAAAGGGTGGGAGTCCACAACAAGATAGGCAGCTCAGACAGATGGTGGTTTTCCCCCAGCTCCTTGAAATGTGGGAATGCCACACTCTTTTCTCTCACAAACCTCCATAGGGGTCAGTATTTGAGGCACAGCAGAGGGTTTGAAGTTCCTGCCACAGGGATTGGGAGCAGGAGGACATCTCTCTGGTGACCAAGTGAGAGGATCTGAGGGATCAGCAGGGAGTTGTGTCCAGGGAGTGTGGTTGGATAGGAGGCAAAGGCTCTTCCTCCAGAGGGTGGTTGGGCACTGGAACAGTCTCCCCAGGGCAGTGGTCACAGCACCAAGGCTGACAACTCAAGGAGCATTTGGACAATGGTCTCAGGGTCATGGTGGGACTCTTGGGGTGTCCTGTGCAGGGTTAGGAGTTGGACTCGATGATCCTTGTGGGTTCCTTCCAACTCAGGGTACTCTGTGATTCTGTGACTTAGTTCCAGCAGGACTCAGCCTTCCTTGCTTTTCCAGGCTGATAACAGCACTGTTGTTTGTGCTGCAGCCATGAGAGGATGCCTTACCACAGGAGGTGCCGGCGGGACAGCGATGCCTACAGGTTTGAAGAGCGGAGCCCGTCGTTCGGGGAGGACTATTACTCGGCGCGCCCGCGGAACTGGCGGCGATCCCGGGGCAGAGATCAGCACCGTCCGAAGAGATACCAGCACCACTGCCGGAAACGCAGGAGCAGGTCTTGTAGCAGTACCTCCTCGGTGAGTAGCATCCAGAACGAGCTCAGGAATGGTCAGGGTTTAAATGTTCTTGCCTCCTTTTAGCTCCGAACACTCTGGGTGAGTACCTCGAATCCTGTTTCTGTGTTCGTTTTCATTCCGTGGAACGTAAAGTCCCAAATCTGTGTCATGTTAAGTGGGAAGCATTCGTAGCTATTGATTTTTACTAGTCCAGCCCCTGTGTAGCCTTAATACGTGAGGGGACTAAGCCGTGTTCTTTGCGGCCAGGGAAGGGATCAGGGAGAGCTTCCAACAGCACCCATGTGATGGGCTGACGAGGGCGAGCCTTGGCTGTGGGCCAGCCCTGCTGCCAGCGATCCGTATTGCTCGGCTTTATCCGTGGCCAGGGCTTCGCTTCTGCCTACAGCTGCTGCTTCTCGGGGGGAGGGGGGGGGTTGGTACGCAGCATTCCTCGGTTTGGCTTTGTGCCAGGATCCCCTTCGGGGTGGGATCTATCGGCCCAGGTCTCCAGAGTTGTTATTGACTCCTTTCAGTGCTCGGAGACTCCCACCTTCTGAGGATGCACGTGTGTCCCCTTCTGCTGTTTCCACTTGGATTTCAGCTTCTTTGCAAACTTAACCCTGAAATGTAGCATTCCTTCCAAGGATTACCAGGGAATATTTGGAGCTGGGTGGGGAGGCTGGTCCCAGGAATACCCTGTAAGTGGTGTGAGACCAAGCGCTTCACCGCTCCTCTCCTGTAAGGAATGCTCCCACCTCTCACTTTATCACAACTGAATGACCAAAGTCTGATACCAGTATTATTTAGGATAATCTGCATGGCTGGGAACTCCTGAACTCTTCCTTTTTATTTCTTTCCAGTTGACTTCTTAGTTTTAGCTTTAGAGAGAGCCAGGGCTGTGATGGAAACACTGCAGCGCGGGGTGCTCACAATGGTGACACTGTGCAGGTTTGGGCTGGCTTAGGCACAGTCCTCTGAAGCCCCACAGCTCTCCCAGCTGTCTTCTCTACCTTCTCCATTTCAGCTGATTTTTCTGGGAGGAGTTTTGATCCTAGCTCATTACTTTGGACCAGCTGGGGCAGGGAGGGGCACAAAAAAGAAGCCTACTAGAAGCTCAGGCATGGAAATGTCAAGGTTTCCATTAATTTCTTTGGCTGTAGAGATTGTTTTTAAGGCTGACTAGAACAAGATGAGGAATTAGGGCAGTTTGTTTCATGGACACTAGCTCCTTGCAGGAATGTTCGGCTGGTTTTCCAGTAGAAGCTTGCAGTAGCAGGGGGTGAATGTGACCTTGGACCTTGCCTGAAGTGTGTCCCTGGGAATGAGTTTATCTGTCCTGTTCTTAAAGTTCTCCCATTTTTAAAATGGCACTCCGAGGCTGATGTGCCCCACCAGGTCTGTGTGCAGCCAGTTGGGCACGTGGATTTAGTATCGATGTGGTAGTTGGTTCTGTCAGGATGGGAAGGGCTGGTTCACAGCCAGGGCAGGACATGGCTCTGGGGAGCTGGAGATGGATTAACTGAGGTACAAAGAGCAGGATACACAGAAGGATAACTGCTACTCTGGCTTCTACTGGACAGCCTGTCCAAACTGAGTGCTCGTCATGCTTGCCAGCGGAGAAATGACGTTCTTCTGGCAAAGCCCTCCTTCTCCTTGTGCCTCTGGCAGCATCCTGCAGTGCTGTGGAGGGAGCTGCTCCTCTGTGGGGAATGGTGGTGCCTCGCCAAGCCACCTTCACACTGGAGCTTCCCAGTTGCTGCTTTCCTTTCCGGAAGAGGGGGGCGTTTCCCTGCCTGAGAGGTGGCAGCGGCACCAGAGGCTGTAGCTAACGAGAGTTTTCTTTACGTACCTGTAGCTGTTGATGACTTTTCTGTTTTGAAGTTAGTTTGTGTCTTGACGTGTCCCTTGCAATATCCCTATCGTTATATATGCTGTGTGCCTTATGAAATGCTGGGATCTGGAAAATCCAACCACCGACGCACCGTCGTCTCTCCACCTTTGAATGACCACACAAAATGCCGTCTCGGGGGGCGGTGTGTACAGAGAAGCCAACAGAGCAGTAAGCGCAGCAGGAGCGTGGAAGATGACAAGGAAGGTCACCTGGTGTGCAGGATCGGCGATTGGCTTCAAGAGCGATGTACAGCCACCTTTCGTAAAACTTTACCTCTCTACTTTTATCCCCGTGTTAGACCAGATCTCTCGTATTGTACTGGAGGGGTCTCTAGCGTTTTATTTACTGACCAGTAACTTGCCTGAGGCAGACCATAGACACTTGAGTTTAAAGAGTGTAGCAGTGAGAGACATTTTTTTTGTTTGCTTTGACATTTTACTGCTGTGAAATTGCAGGAACTCAGCTCTCGCCAAGCCCCCGAAGTTCACATCCGCTCCTGTTTTCTCTCCTAGATGAAATTGTCGGCAGCCTTGGTGAAGGCACTTTTGGCAAAGTGGTGGAGTGTGTGGACCATGCCAGGTGGGCATCTTTCCCTCCCAGGTAACTCATCTGTCCCTTGTGAATCAAGCCCAGCTTGAGCATATGGCAGTTTCACATGGGCTCCGTGGCATCAAACTTATCACCTGCCACGTGTTGCTACAGTAGAAATTGTTTCTCAGAGCAAGTGGAAGGGCTCATACCTCAGCCCCCTGAGTTTTCAGGCTGATGTCTTAAGGGAAGCAGGGTGGGTTTGTTCAGTGGCACAAGTTCACAGAATAGAATCCTGAGTTGGAAGGGACCCACACGGATCATCAAAGTCCAACTCCTGGCCCTGCACAGGACAACCCCAGCAATCCCACCATGTCCCTGAGAGCATTGTCCAAATGCTCCTTGAGGTCTGTCAGCCTTGGTGCTGTGACCACTGCCCTGGGGAACCTATTCTAGCGCCCAACCACCCTCTGGGGGAAGAACCTTTTCCTAATATCCAGCCTAACCCCCCAGGCTCCAGCTGTTGAAGGCTGTTCTGCTTCAGTGAGCTCCAGCTGAGAGGTGGGCCCAGTGACCTTTTCATCTGCCAGGGCACTTCTCTATTATATTTTTTAACCTCCTCCATGATTACATTTGACCCTTGTCTCTTTCTGACCTTTCGTCTGGCTCCAAGCCATGGGGTCAGCTTGCTGTAGGAGCCACAGCTGGCTTTCCTGCCTCCACAGGAATCTCTGGCACAGTTGGAACAGGGAGGTGGCTGCTGGAATTGCAGTGACATTGGGGATTGCTGTGTCATGAATATCTCTCTGGAGTGTTACCCAGCAATAACCTTTCGCTTCAAATTAACTATTGCCAAAGCAGCACCTTTGGCAGAGCTTTGTTAGGACAAATGACACATGAAAACGTGGCTGGAGTAACTGGGATGTGCCCTCTCCCTGTGGGCTGAGGATGTGTGGACACAAGTTTTTCCTCTGATTGCATCCTATTGTCTCTTCCCTTACAGAGGCAAATCGCAGGTGGCACTGAAAATCATAAAAAATGTTGGAAAATACCGAGAAGCAGCCAGGCTCGAAATCAACGTCCTGAAAAAAATCAAAGAGAAGGACAAGGAGAACAAATTGTAAGTTCCTACAAGACTCCTGCTCAGTCAGAACCAAGGTATCCAAAGAAGCATGGGGCTCAGGATGTGCCTCCTGTGGTGAGGGGGAAACTGGTCTCATTCCTGTGTTGCTTTGTCCCATTGGATTTGGGGAGCTGTGCCTAAAGCAAAGCAGAGAGGAGGTGTCTCTGGATTGCTGTGCTCCTGAGTCAGCTGGCTTGGAGCTTTGCTCATCAGCCACTTCTGAAGTTGGCAGGAACAGGGACTGTTCTGTGGATCCCTGAAGGATGGTTAATCCGTGTCTCTCTCTCCCTGTACAGCTTGTGCGTCCTAATGTCAGACTGGTTCAACTTCCACGGCCACATGTGCATTGCCTTTGAGCTTTTGGGCAAGAACACATTTGAGTTCCTGAAGGAGAACAACTTCCAGCCATACCCTCTCCCTCAGATCCGGCACATGGCATACCAGCTCTGCCATGCCCTGAGATGTAAGTCACTCAGGGCCAGCCTTGCTCCCCAAAATGGGCTAGGAGGGAGCTGAGGAGGAGCTGGCTTGGCACTTGGATGGACAAAGCTGTGGGGGTGCTTTCCTCCGGTTCTTACAGACGTTTTTCTCTCTGTCCTCTTCCCCCTGTGCAGTTCTACATGACAACCAGTTGACTCACACTGACCTCAAGCCAGAAAACATCTTGTTTGTCAACTCGGATTTTGACACTCTGTACAATGAGAATAAGGTGAGTTATGTCCAAAGGAACAATGAATACATCAGGAATAGCCTGCCTTTCCCTCCCTACAGAAACTTGATCTTCCCTGCTCCATACAGGCCATAAAAGCGTTTTTAGTGGGAACAAAAAGTGGGAAGTCAGGCCTGTTCTTTCTCGGTTCCAGTCCCTGGAGTGTTCAGTGGTTTTCCTTACACTGATCTGAGAAGTAGAGAGCTCAGAGCTTCACAGTTACATTCCCCCAATGAGTGGTGCAGTTATGGGGGCAGAGGGTCCCTCTCAAAGCCTGATCCTGACTTCTGTTTTACTTGCAGAGCTGCGAGGAGAAATCCATCCGGAACACGAGCATCCGCGTGGCAGACTTTGGAAGTGCCACCTTTGATCACGAGCACCACACTACGATCGTGGCTACCCGGCACTACCGTCCCCCAGAAGTGATTCTGGGTGAGAACTGCTGGGTTTTGGGGAGACTCAGGGGGGCAGAGTGGAACAGTTGTCCCAGGATGAGGAGCCCTCCAGTTTTTGGATGGATAACTTCTAAGTCTGTCCTGGTGTAATCTCTGTGGCTCCAATAAGGAGCTGGTAGAAACCTGGTGGGGTTTGTTGAGAGAGCACACAGTAATTTGATTTTCTTTGCAGAGCTGGGCTGGGCACAGCCATGTGATGTCTGGAGCACTGGCTGCATTCTGTTTGAGTATTACCGTGGCTTCACGCTCTTCCAGGTAGGCTTCTTGTTCCATAAGAATCCTGAATGTCCAAAAGGGTTCAGACTTAAGTGAAGAGGAGGGAAATGCAGATCAGGCATTAAAAATCAGAAGCTGAATGTGAAAATGAGCCCAGGAAACTTGATGGTTTGAGAACTTGAGCCTTGCTGGAAGGGACAGGGTTCAGATCACTCTGGGTTCAGGTAATTTCTATTCTCTGAAGAAATGGAAAATCAAAAAGAGGAAGAGGTGGATAGGACCTGTAGCGTTCCTGATGGAGGCTTGTCTCTTCCTCCCTTGTACTTTATAGGAGACAGACTTTTTGTCATCAGCTCTGCCAGCTCTGAGTTAACCCACCATTGCTCTGTTCCTTTGCAGACCCATGAGAATCGTGAGCATCTTGTCATGATGGAAAAAATCCTTGGGCCACTTCCATCTCACATGGTCCACAAAACTCGGTAAGAACCTCTTCCTGACCTCAGCCCAGGCACCTGGTTGTGGTTCAGGACTTGGGACAATTCTCTGTCCTCCCTGGGATGGGTGTAACCATGGGAGATACCCTGCCTCGCTGACCATCACCCTCCCTTTGCAGGAAGCAGAAATACTTCCACAATGGCAACCTGGTATGGGATGAGAACACGTCCGATGGGAGATATGTCCAAGAGAACTGCAAGCCCCTGCGGGTAGGTGCTGCTCCCTTCCCTGGATTGGGGTCCACGGCTTGGGAATGGGAACTACCCTTCGTAACTCTCATCTGCAGTGACATTGGGCTGGCTGAGGCAAGATGGGTACTAGGAAAGTGGAGGGATGCTGTATTTTGGAATGGGAGGCAGCCATTGCCTCAGGGCCTTGGGCTGAGTCCCTCTCTGTACCCCCCTGCCTTTCCCTTTCAGACATACATGCTGCACGACTCGCTGGAGCATGCCCAGCTTTTTGACCTGATGAGGAGGATGTTGGAATTTGACCCTTCCCGGAGGATCACGTTCTCAGAAGCCCTCCTGCATCCCTTCTTTGCTGGCCTGTCTGCAGAGGAAAGGATGCTGTGTGGGCGAGGCGCCAGCCGGGACCTGAGCAGATGACGGCCGGGATCTGTAGGCATGGATCAGTCTGGCCCCTGCAGCTCAGCCCCCCTCTTCTCCCAGAGTCCAGAGGGGCTGGGGCACGGCCCCAAGGACCCTGCAGAGCAGAGGGGGAAGGAAAGCTCCATCATAAAGCACAGATTTGTCTATTTATATGTTGTAAAGTTAAAATAAAGTGTTTCTTATTGTTTGATACTTCCCTTGTAGGCAGCTGTAGGGTTGTATTGCTTCCAGCTTTGGCTTTTCTGCCAAAGGAGAGTGAGATGGTGAAAAATAAACTGGAATTGTTGAGGGTGAGTGGACTGAACTCGCCCTGGTCTCTGACCTTGAAGGAGGAAGGTTCTAGAATCAGAGCAGAATAAATAGCTGCACACAATAGCACACATGAATAGTTGCACTTTATTTCAGGGAATCCCCCATAGTGGCAGGAATTGGTCATTACAAACATTAGGTCACAAATGGAATATCAAGCAGTGCCACAGCGCAGCGATCTTCATGTGTCTGTGACCAGAGCAGTACTCTGGGGCAGTTCCTATGATGGTGGGTCAGGTTGGGAATAGAAACTATCCCAAACACAGCTAAAAAAAGTGTTCCATTTGAATTAACTGGCAAGGGGGGAGACAGGGGAGAAGAAGGGACCCAGACCACTTTCTGGGTCTTCAAGTGCTCCAGAAGAGCTCACATCTCAATGTGTTTCAGGTGTGGGAAGCCAGTACTTCCTCAAGAAACATCTGGATCTGAGGGGAAGTACAGCCAAATATCCAAATTTACCAGAAAGTGAGCATGCCGTTACATTAACACAGCCCAGAGCTGCCTGCTGTGCCCTGAACACTGCACTGCTCAGGATTGGGAATCCCTTTCCTTACATGAGGGTCTGTACCCTCCCGTTGAGCAACACTGTTCACTTTATTTCATTTTATTTTTTTGTTTAAACGTGGGGAACCATTGCAAGACTGGCAACGTGCAGGGCCTCAGTGCTTCCCAGAACTCAATCCCTGCATTTTACCTGCTCAGTGCCTTCCAGGCAGGTAACTTCAGCCAATGGCCTGTTACTGCTCCGTGGGTACAAGCTACAGTACAACAGCCAAACCCAGAAAGGGTTTGCCCAGAAAGGGCAAGAAAAACCTACAGAAAGCAGAAACTGAACCAGCAAGTCTCTTATCAAGTGTAAAGAGAGTAAAAATAAGGAGACTGAAGCTAACACTGACTATAGTAACAACCTTTTTTAACCCACTGATGCTTCCAAATAAAGATCTGAGGAAGTGGAAACAGCTGAAAAAACAAGAAAGGCAGAAGGAAACCTTGTGTTTGTGTCATAAATAACGACCACACTGCTGTCCTGTCCCAGTCAGAAAGAACCACAGCATGGTAAATGCCACTAATGATGCTTTGCCCTGTTCACAGGAGAGGAACAGCTCAAGGGCAGGGCCACCCTCTATCCCAGCACTGCCGAGTCACTGAGCCCCTCCAAAAGCAGCTGAGGGGAACCAGGGCTCCAGCCAGCGAGGACAGAGCCCTTGGTCCTGCTGAGGTAGATATGGTGAGGTGCAGGGGGAGAGACCTCGGGGGCTGCAGGGTGAGTCCAGCACTCAGCCTCCTGGGTCCTTCCAGGTGCTCTGCACTTCCAGGCTATATTCATTAACTGGTGCTTTCCAACTAGGGAAGGCTCTTCCCTCCTCCTTTGATACCCCTTGCCTTTGTTCTAAGCAGAGGAAAGAAAATGAGGAGCGTCTGACTAACTCAGCTCAGAGCACACTGGGTCCGTAGGTTTGGTGTGGTCCACGCACTGGACCCACACATTCCTGTGCTTCAGCCTCCAGAGGGATCTGGCTGTCCTGGACAAGGGCACCGTTGGAAGGTCTGAAGCTCTCCCAGATGCCAGAGCAGGGCCTGTGCAAGGTTTAGGTGATTGCAGGAGCCCTGGGGACACGTCAGGTATGAAAGAGCAGCAGAGCTTCAAGCACTGCCCACACGCACAGCATCAGCCCCATTCCTCCAAAGGAACAGTTTGGCCTTACAGCACCTTCTGCATCTCCAGCGCTTCCCTGGCTCAGCTGCCAGGCACAAAGCCCACTAGGTGCCAGCACGATGGATTCCTAAGCTGATTCCCAAAGCCAGCTAGCTGATGGTTCCTCAGCTCATCCCTGCTCCAGGCATTGCACCAAGGCTCCAGTGGGCCACAAAATGAGCACAGGGAGTAATAACCCAGTGCTTCCCAACGGTGCACGGGAAGACACTACAGCACTAAAACAGATTCCCTATGGAAATTCAGCCTAGAACCCCCTGCCATACCCCTCCAGGAGCACAGCAGTTCTCACCACACCATCTCCTGCCAGCAAACAGGACCCAAGTCCTTCCCCAGGCTGGCTCTCAACACAGACACACCCACAAGCCCACCCCTATACAAAGTCTTTGATTCCAAAGGGAATGAACAGATCCATGAGCTACTTCCCAAGCCCTACCAAATGTAGGAGGGGTACTGGAAGCACAGGGGGAACTTACCCAAAACTTCACCTGCACCATACACCACGCAACAGACCCAGAGCAACACTGCCCTGCTTCACTCTCCTTTCCCTGGTTCAGCCACTTGCTGTGCCAGAAAAGGAAGAAAGAATAAAAGAAACTAATCCAAACCCCACAAGCATCCTGGAAAAGTTCTTTTCCGTAACACACCTCAAGCCCACAGCCCTGGGCTTCACCCACAAAGTGAACAAAGAAATGCCAACAGTATACAAGCAGTAAGGCCTAGCTGAGGACATCAGTGTTCCCAGAGCATGTGTGACCTGGGAGCCTCTGGCTCCTGACAGCAGCTTTCTGAAGAGGGAATGCTCTCCATGAGGGCCTGGAGAGGGAGGGAGAGAAAGCTACACCTGCCTTCCAGAACACAGAATGGGAGGGGGAGTCAAAAAGAACATCGGAACCAAAACAGATTCTCCCTCAAAAGAAGGGATTTCTACACAATCAAAGGGTACTGTTCCCACTAGGGCATCCTTGCTGGGAATATCCAACCAGAAGGACCAGAAACACATCTCAAAGCTCCAAGCTACCCTTAGGTGTACCACCTCCCGGCTGGGCCTGGGCAACAACAGCCACCTTTGCCGGGGACAGACACCATCTTCCTGCACGTTCCTTCATCCCGTGGCACAAGAGAATGAAAACAGCTTTGCAGGAACATTCACTTCTCTTTTTTTTTTGTTTCATTTTATGATTATTCTATTTTTTGTTTTTTTTAAATACACAATGTTTCTTCTGGAAGGCAAGCTCTCCAGAACTTCACATCCTTAAGGCGTCATGAGTTTACCAGCCAGGATCCACTGGACAGCTTATCCAACAGAGCTCCTCCTCCCATCTTCTCTTCCTTCTGAGCCGGGTGGCTGGACGGACTCTAAGTGGAGTGCAGGGGGATGACGAATTTGCAGCCGAAGGGCGAGTGGTAGTTTATTCCCACTTCCTGAAAGACCTTCTGGGGAATGCCAATGTCACAGAGGTACACGCGGCCCGCGCGCTCGCCCAGCGGCAGGGGCAGGCCCAGGGCCAGAGACCACTTGGCGTCGATGCCCAGCTCCATCTCGCTGATCGGGGGGTCAATGCTGAGGACGGGGGCCCGGTTTTGGTTGGCCCAGTCCACAACTGCTTTGTACCAAGGCTGATCTCTCAAAAAGGCATTTTCGTGACAATCCAGGCAGTTGATCACTAGGTCAACGGGGGTATCTGGGAGGTCTGAAAGAAACACAAACACCCCTGAGCGCTGAGAAGAAGCTGAAACCATGAACTAAGGCTCATTGGTGTCTCCCCTCTTCGCACTGCTAGCAGATTTTTAGTTTTGCCCCCAGCACCCACAGTCTTGCTGCACCGTCTGACCTTACCAGCTGTTATTGCCATCCCTCTCCAAAAATACCAACATTGATACTGAACAGCTCTTTAACACTTTGGGAACATTCACGGCCTCTCAGGTACAAAATCTCATCGAGTGGTCAGTATGTGAGCAGCCCCAGTACTGCTGAGCTCACCAGACCAGACAGCCCAGGGTAGCAGTACTGCTCTCTTTCCATGATAAAAGGACCATTTTCTATTTCACAAGCTGAAAAATAAGGCTGTTTTTCTGGAACATACCAACTACCTCTGCTATGACAAGGAAGCTGGTGTGCTGTACTGCTGTCTGCCCCACCAAGCTCTGTAGCTCTCTGCACTCACCTGCTCTTTATCACATCTGCTGCATTCCCCTTACCTGACAAACCAGCAAGTCCTTGGTGCAAAATCATGCAAAGGTTTGGGTTGTAAGGGACCCTTAAGTTCATCTCATTCCACCCCCCTGCCACACCTTCTGCTAGACCAGGTTGCTCCAAGCCCCGTCCAACCTGGGATGGGGAAGTCACAGCTTCTCTGGGAAACCTGTTCAAATCTTTTATAATGTTTTTTAACAGGCAAGTAGCTCTGTCAGCCCAGGATTGGCCCTAATTCCCATCTTTGTTTCTCCCAAGAAGTTTAAATGAACCAGCTGGAAAAACAACTGGTGAAATGACACTCAGAAGCTGGCACTCACAGGAGCTCAGTTTATTCTATGGAATACTGAGACAGGAATTCTGACAGCTGCTGGGACTAGCTCAGCAAAGCTGCTTTCTGTTTTGCAGCAGCAGCTGGATGCTCATTCACTCGCAGTTTCAACGTGCTGAACAAGGTAGGCTCTTATCCTACAAGAACGGCTGCTCTCACTCGGATCCATACAGCAGTTCTTCCATATTTGTTCCGACTAGAAACATCTGCAGCAGCACAACTGCTCCATTGTTGGAGTGCCTGCTGTCCCTCCAGCCTCTGAGCAGCCACCCAGCCACGGCAGTGCCACTAGATGGTGCCAGGGGAGCGGGCTGGCACCAGGGAGCCACGCGCCAGAGAACCCATCTGCTCCTCGGCCCTTTACCTTTGACACTGGACACCTGCTGGCCTTGTGTCTTGCTGAAAAGGTTCAGCTCGTTGGTGATGGATTCCAGCATCTTGACAAAGTTGGGGAGGAAAAGGATGACGTGGACATCGTGGTTGGAGAGGTGCCGCCCGCAGCTGATCCCCTGAGCCCCCTTCACGTGGGGGCCGCACAGCAGCGCTACCGTGGGCCGCTGGTGCACGTTCTTGGGGTTCAGCCTGAAACACAGACAAAAGGGACTGTTAATAAACCCAAAAGCCTCCTGCCTTCTTCCTGCATGAAGGAAAAAGCCAAAAACAAACAAACAAACAAAAACCAAAAACAAAAACAAAACAAAAAAAATCAGTAAAATGCAAATTGCCAGTGTTTTGCAAATATTCCACCGCTGTGAAGAAGGAACCCACATCCCTGTGTGGCGCTGACCGTAGAGAGCTGCTCCACTTGCAGGTTCATAGAATCACAGACTGGTTTGGGTTGTAAGGACCTTTAAGATCAACTTGTTCCACCCCCCTGCCACAGCCAGGGACACCTTCCACTAGACCACATTGCTCCAAGACCCATCCAACCTGGCCTTGAACACTTCCAGGGATGGAACCTGTGCCAAGGCCTCACCACCCCCACAGGAAAGAATTTATTCTGTATATCTAACCTAAATTTCCCCTCTTTCAGTTCCTGATGAAGAGTCCATCCCTGGCTTCACTGGAGGCCCCTTCAGACACTGGAAGGCTCCTACAGCCTTCCCTTCTCATTCCTTTCATGACTTCCTTGCACCTCCAGTTGAGAGTCACAATTAAAAAAAAGAGGAGAAATTATTTTTATTCCCTAAGCCTTATCAACTGCACAATAAAGTTAATTTGGCCTGGAAGCATCAGGGCTTACAGCAGGAATTTCAGCTGGCAAGGGTCAGTGCTGCCCGTATGTCATCACTTGCTGCTCTACATCAAACGATCAGGTCCTCATAAAGTACTACTGAATAAACAGATGGGGTTTAAGGGTTAACTTTCATGTCAAGAGCAAGCAATTTGGAGCAGCTATCAACACCATAACAACGTAGGTGCAATTTCTACCCACATCAACAACTACGGAAGTGCAGGCACAGAGAAGGCTCTTCAAAAGAGTCAGCACATTTGTTCATGCAAAAAGCAGTAAGTGCACTCCAAACCTGCTGCAAACAGCCCTCCAAAAGAGCAGGATTGCTCTCAGGTGAGGTGCAAATCCCTGAAAAGCTAATTTAGCCCTGCAAGAAGCTAAGCAGCACTTTGTTTTCATGAGCTGTCTTCTGCTTTTATTGGTATCATTAAATTGTAGCATGTAAAAACAACAAAGGGAAGGTTTAGTTATGTGCAAAAAGGAAGAGCTCATTAGATATTCTGCAGCAGCTTAATCTGCCTCAGGCAACACTTGTGCAAAGCTCAGTTCCCTGAAAAAATTCCCAATAAGGCGAGAGAAAAATCTCATCTCTCTCTGCTTTGAGTCAAGAGACACTCCTGGGATGCAGGAGCGAAAAAGAAGCCCTTTGGCAGCAGGCACCCACATCCCAGTGACCTCAGAAGAAACCTCTCAGCCTTTTAGCTCACCTTTAGTGGAACAGTATTTACCTGTTGGGTCCCCCGAGGAGGCTCAGGGCCATCTGGCTGGCACACACTCCCGTCATCTCCAGCCTCCGCTCCAGAGTCAACCCGTGCTTCTCCGCCACCGAGAGCAGCTTTTTGTGGAGTTCATAGGACACACTGGGAACCACCAGCCCGGAGTCTGGGGTTCAAAAAGAGGGGAGGGAGACAGAAATGGGGACAATCAGAGACAGAAGCAATGGCAGTGAAAAAGCTTATTAGTTGTTACCAGCAGTCTGCTTCCCCCAGTATTCCAGGTTCTTTCCGAGACCATCAAACAAATCCAAATTAGTGCATCAGCTTACTCCGAGTGAAGCAGAGACAGCTAAAAGCAACTGCTGAGCTTAAAATAATATGTTTCCACAAAAATTCAGTGGGCAATTTTAGCAACACATGCACTGAGAAGGCCTTTGTGACTTACAGATGGAATATTAAGTTTTTTCCAGGACAGCAGTGCTTTAACCCACACATAAACTGTTCCTGAGCACTGTGAAAGTCAGAAGAGAAGCTGTGAAGCAGATTTCCCATAAAAAAAGCTTGGATGTGCTTTGCTTCCTGACACTGGTCCCCAAAATGCCACATATCACCACAAAACAAGTCCTCCCACATTTACTAGGCAGGCGTTCCCTGAGCTGTGCCGTGCCAGAAGGGCTGCTCCAGACACAACAGCTGGATCACGACACACTACAGCAGCAGGGAAATGATCAAAGAACAAACTCTGCAGAAATACTTCCCAGGCATTTCTGACAGCCTGGTCTAGTGAGCCAGGGAAATGCTCCAGCATGTGGACCAAGGGAAAACAAACAAGAGAGGTTTTGTTAAGTGCTGAGAACAGCACCTGAAGTAGTCAGGGATACATCCTTCCCACTCCCTTCTACAGCCAGCCTGCCTGGAATCAGCAGCTAAGAGAAACACACACATGAGTAACTGTTTGGGATGATTCTTTATACTTCCCTGCTCCAAGCAGGCCAAGCTGGCACTGACTTCACATAAATGAACCCCACAACAGCATCTGTAAACTCTCCTGGAAATAAACACAGAGGATTCCTTGCCACCAAAAGACAGCCTGTGCCAAGGGGAGCCACAGGAAGTTTTTGGTGGTTATTGAATAGCAGAAGACAAGAAAACTACAAAGAATTACTGATTGTATTTGGAGAGAGAATGCAAAACCTAAGGAACAGGTGAGAAACAGCTGCATCACCCAGCCAGATATCACAGAGTCATGGAGTGGTTTGGGTTGGAAGGGACCTTAAAGCTCATCTTATTCCACCCCTGATGAGACACCTCCCACTAGACCAGGTTGCTCCAAGCCCTGTCCAACCTGGCCTTGAAAATTTCCAGGGATGGGGCAGCCACAGCTTCTCTGGGCAACCTGGGTCAGAGCCTCACCACCCTCACAGGGAAGAATTTCTTCCTAATACCCAGTTTAAACAGCATACCCTTGAATACTTTCAGCCACAGCAATCAGCCACTTTATTCTAACTTTTCTTCCAAATAATTCTGATCTCTGAACCCTTTGCTCTGCATCTGAGGATTTCCAGTACGTGGCATCAGAAGCACACCCAATTCTTCCCTTCAAGCATCCTGCAAGTTCTGGATGTCTTTAACTATCTCCCAGCTAAGGAAGAGAACAGATTAATTCCCTTCCCATATGGGATGGCCACATAGCTGGAGCACAGCTGCAGCAGGAAATGCTCTCAGCTCCTTCTCTTCTTATCATTCCAAGCTAAGGAAGGAATCCCAGCTGAGTCTAGCTGTCAGCTTCAACTCTGGGACAGGCAGATGAGGTGCACAGGAGTCAGGCAGCATGGGTCAAAAAGGTCCAGGACTCAAACCAACACCTGCTCAGGCACAAGGCCAAATATCAGGTCACAGCATGAACTCAATCCCTCCATCAGCTTCTCTCTTCTCCGTTTACCAGTTTTCACCACCCAGCAGCCCTGGGTCACCATCACACTCCCACCAGCCACTCCCACCTCTGAACTGGAAGTGACAGTGGCCTCCTGGGTGCTCCTGGCAGCCCAACTAGGTTTGGACTGCCTGTGCTAATGGGAAAGAATCATGGCAACGTGACGTGGTGCAGTGAAAACACTCTGCAGCACTACAAGCTCAGAGGGGAACAGCCACAGCCCACACATCCTCTCTGGGAGGAAACCCAGCCGTTACTCGTGGGTTTGGGCTCCTCTGCAGACAGAAAACATAGCAAGAACCAGTCGTAACAAGCAAGAGCCACATTCAAATGAGAAATGCAGCATGTATTTTAATTGTGAAAAATTATGTGTACTGACACATTTCCCCGGGTGCCCCAGTTACCAACCACTAAGTCAAGCTACGGCGGAAATAGGAGCTTTTGCACATCTGGAGGTTTTCAGAGTCAAATCGGAGGTGCTTCTGCAAGGTCACAGCAAAATGCTGTGGAATAGACACTGCTGAGTCCTTCTGGACTTCATTCCTGGACTCCCCAGCGAGGTCCTTGCCGATAGTGAGGGCGCAACCGTTTCCCAGCCCTTGACCTTGCACGCTAATTGCCGATGAAGTCACCTCTGCTCCCGGGCTCTCGTTCCAAGCAAGCAGGCACGTTATCAAAGCCACCCCAGGCTCCTGATAGCAGCCACCGAACACTGCAAGTCATAACCATGAACAGCTCTGAGCCCATCACACAGTCACGCACCTGCCCCCTGTTCACCCACCTGCTCTGCAGTCACGCAGCCCCAGCTCTGCCCCACTCCCACTCACAGTTCTCCTACTTCGTCTTGTTTTTCAAGGCATGATTTTGAGGGAAGATTTGGAACGAGTGACCCAAGGTCAGGATCTCCCCAAATAGTTTACAGGAACACATCATCTGCTAACCCCAAACAGGGAACTCCCAAACTCTACTTTTTCCCCTTCTGAACAGTCCACAAATTCCCTGCTTAAATTTTGCACAAACTCCCCAAACTAGGACAACAAAACAGATGATCTATGTTCTGTATCTACCCAATTTAGTATGGAGCTTCTCTGTACCCATCCACATCATTTCCTCAGCCACCAGCTTTAGTAAAATTGCATTTACCATTAGCTAGATGCCACCCAGTGCCCAGTGGGTTAATCAAAGGGGGTTACTGGGAGGCAGCATTTAGCATGCCAGTTTGTCCTAATTGCTCCCTCTCAGGAGCAGCATGAAATGCCAAGAGAACCTCCCTTCTTTGCCCTCACGCAAGGTCCAACCAGTCAGACTGGCTTATCAAAAGCAGACTCGGGGAGTTAAATAAACTCTGGCAGAGAGCAATCAAGGAGGCGACGTGTAAACCCACAAACAATAACACTACTGCCACAAAACTGAACCCATGCCAACTTTAATTATGTTTGGGTTGGACAGGGCATCTTTATTGTTTGCTAATGAAGGCAATAAAATAAATTAGCTCAGGCCTTTTAATATTAAATAAATGTATTTTACAGCTGCCTGGGAAAAAAACCCCACAAGGCAGATACAAACTAAACAGTTTTGTGACATGCAGAGTCACACTGGATGGATAAAACACCCTGTGGCAGCAGAAGGACCAAGCTAGCTCTCAAAAAGTTAAAGAATTTGCAGTTTTTCTCCCAAACAAGCCCTGAATATCATTCTCTGATGTCCAAATGCTTCCTGAGCTTGCAGGGGCAGGGAAAAAGGAGAGGGTTGATGCGAGAGGAGCTCAGTGTTAAGGTGTTAAGCCCCATTTTTCCTCTTGACTATTTCCCCAGTTCTCTAGTTCTCTGCTAAAATAAATTCTCTATTTTTTGTTCTTTGCTAAAATAAATCCAGGCAAGATACAGGAATGGATCAGATAGGACTAGACTTAGGATCTCCCGCAAGCTGTACTAACCCCATTAATTCCAATAATAAATTCCAGGTTCCCAAGCATTATGGTCTGACAGCCTCGTGGTCTGTAACTCTTGTCCACATTAGACAGATGGGACATTCGTGCTGTCCTTTGCTGGTTGTAAAGCTGGTAGTCTGCCTGCAGACTCAGCAAAACACAGCTGTTGCCCAAAAAAAGAATTATTTTCTCCACAACCTTAAGGTTTGGATTTCTTTTCATTAATCATCATTATTTTTAATTATGACAAATTCTGTGGGAGTTCTGGCTGACCTTCCAGTGTCAGCCTCTCCCAGCATTAGCGCACAATTCACTCCAGCTGAGCAAAAAAACTATCAGAGGGACAAAGGGACTTTGCCCCATAAGCACTTTGTTTTTTTCCGGCCGTTGGACAAAGCAAACTTCATTTGCACTTTCCTCAAAAGATCCCAGAAACACTTCACACATTCAGTATACACAAGGCAGTCATCCAGACACTGAAGAGCTAAAAGCTACAGAGAGTAGAAAAGTCAGTCAAGGACATGGCACACCAAAGAAAAAGCCATGCTGTTGGCATCACCCTCACAGGACATGCCCAGCCTTAGTTTTGAGGTCTGATCCTGGCTCTTAAGTTCTGCCGGCCCATATTTTCTTCTGCCATCTCCTTATAGTGAAGAAAAAAGGTTGTCTGAAGGACAGGCTTGAGGTCTGGTTAGGAGAGCATAGAAAAATAATGACACTTAGTCCCCTTTCTTTGAGCACAGGCCTGCTTTTACTTGACAACTTTGACAGCAGCTGAGTCTAAAAAAATCACATTTATTTTCTAGAAAAGAGACACTGAGATGGAAACAGGGTGTTTTCTACACTAACAGTGTTAACTAGAGGAGAACCTGCTTTGGACAAAAACTTACCAGTACAGCAAGGAAATAAAAAACACCTTACATTGAGAACCATGAGGACAGCCTGGGATGCTGGAGGTTGTTCTGTATAGAGTCACTGATGATGAACTGGGACACTCCGCCCTTCTGCAAACTCCTCTGAGCTACAACATTCCTGCAGTATGTTGGCTTTGCTAACAGACCCAATCCCAAAACACAGTGGTGCTCAAACACAGGTTGTTTTAGTGCCAACAGAAGGAACAGAGACAGACCTAAGCCAAACATGCATTTAAATTCTCCATCTGGACAGCTCTGGAAGTAGAAAAAGATAGCTCACACCTCCTGCAAGTATCAGCCTTTCCAGGGAGGTAGTTTTTGTTAAACACTTCCCAGTAAACAGACGGATCCATAGCAGCCAAAAGAGTCAAGACTACTGGGTGTATTTAGGAGGGATTCACATGTGGAGCCCCAGGGATGAACTCAGCTCAGTCATGATCCAAGACCTGGTAAGCTACATTAGCTTCAGGTTTTCACTTTTGGTTGGAATATATTCCCTGCTTACTTCTAAAACACATGGTTGTGCCTACTTGACAGCCTGGCTACACAAAATTAACTCTCAGAAAAGCATCCTGGTGGACTGAAGCATTTATCCTATCCATACCAACTTATTTGAGTAATAGAACCCCAGGCTGGAAGCCCTGCAGATGAGTCTTTTGGGAAAATGACCTCAGCAGTTTGTTTTTCCCTCTGCACCATCCTGGTTACTTCCTAGCTCCATGGCACAAAAAAAGCACACAGGGATTCACAGACTTCTTCCTGTCCCACAGTGATAAGAGCTGGATATTAACTCTCTGTCAATCTACAGCATCAGTGTTTGTGCTGCTACAGCAGACAGAGAATCACTGTCTAAGTCAGGGCTCTATTAACACAATCACTTTTCAGATTGGCCTATGGTAAAAAAATGACAAAGCACCTATTTCTCCTATAACCAAGAAGGGTTTTTTGCAAGTACAGCTTCCCTTAGGAAACCAGAAAAAACTCTGTAGAGAGAATTCCTGCCATAGACATATCCAAAATAAACGCTCTTGGAGCTCTAGGCACTCATCTAACTTCAGCAGCTGCTCTTTGAGCCACTACGAGGCGGACTACCTACAGCTCAGCATCCTCCTCCCAGTTGCTAAACAAAGAAATTGGGATAACTTTTTCTCCAAGAGACAGTCCATCATTACTCCAGGCAGACTGTCCCTCAGAGGTTGCCTCACTACAAAAAGCACTCGACTGATTGCCAGAAACAGCAGGCAAGTTTACAAGAGCTTTTGCTAGATAGACATTAGTATTCCCTAAGAAAGAGTAAACTTCCTCAGTGGACACAAAGGAAGTCATCCTCTGTGGGAAAAATATCCCAAGACACAGCACTGGGACAATTCTATCATCATTCATGGGACTGTGAACATGCCCAGCTCAGCGCAGGCGACAGGACACTGCCTGTCGTGTGACAGGTCAGCTTTTCTTCCAAACAAATCCAGAATTCTGGAGGGGAGACTAATCAGCCAACAGCAGCTAATGAGGATGGTGAGACCCTGCAATGACCGAGTGGAGTCGCTGACCACCCTCCCTGGGCAGCCCTGCCAAGAGCAAAACAAGACACTTCTCCTCTCACTGGGCTGCTCCCCTCAGCATGCTGCAGATGGGCAGCCAGGAGTTCCAGAGGAGAGGATGATGGAGTTCAGCAAAGAGGATTTAGTTTTTATCCCTCAATTTACTTATTGCTGCCTATTGTATGGTGGTTTTCCTCTCAGGAATTCTACTGCTGGAATCCCCTATCAGCCATTCTGCTCAGATTGGCTGCCAACAGTGGCTTAGCTTTTGTTTTAGACTAGACACCTACAGAGGCCCTGTCTCCTCTCAAACAAGCCAGCTGGAAGATGGATTGACAAGTAGGAAATGTTAAAAAAAGCAAACAAAAACCCACCAAATAAATAGGAAATCACATACAAAACGAAGAGGTACTTATTCACACAGCACGCAGGCAATCGATGCAGCTTCTTGCCACAGAGAGATGCTGAAAGCTTGCAGAGATTTAAAAAGTAAGAGGTTAAATTAAGCAGAAAAAAAAAGCCTTTAACACTGAACTCTCACTGCTGCCTCAGGAAGTCTTAGAATTGTGAAAGACAAAGCAGTGGGGGAAAGTCTCACTGCATGTTCTCTTTCCCTTTTCCTTAAGGATCCTTGGAAACACAACACTGAGCTGGACAGTTCTGCTAGGACCCACTGTGTTTTCCTCTCACTCGAGACCAGAATGGAGCAATAGGAAGAGGGATGACACAAATGGAAAACTAGGATATTGTTATATACCAGAACCATTAAAAAAGGAATACTTTCTAAAATTAAAAAGCAGCAAATCATTACAGATCCATCAGCTTCCTTCCCTGAAGCATTTCACACCCCAGATGGAGTTTCTGGGCAGGGAACGAATGACAGACCAAGGGCCTGCTCACACTTCTGCTCAGACCACCGGGATATCAGCTGTTTTGTGAATCTGCAAAAAGATCTGAAATTTGATTTTATTCTGACGTGGAAATGTTCCTGGAATGCCAATTTTCCTTTACTCCTACATTTTGCAAGCTAAAAACCAAAGGCAACTAGGCTTAAGGTACCAGGAATTTGGAGCTGAATGTGGCACAAAGCACATCTGCTACACTTGATATCTTGTGTATGGGTAGAAATAAAAAGATTTGTCATAGTAAAATCTATTCACATCCATAAGTGGCTCCTTGTGAAATTACCATTATCCAGTGTTTGGCCAAAAAAATTCTACTGAATACGAAATAAGAACTCTGACTTCCCCCAGAGGCACATATCAGGACCTGATTAATCATTCCCTACATTTTGACTGAGGAGTACTGCTCACTGACCCACTCCACTTCCTTCTCCTCCATCCAAGAGCTGACTTGGTGGCAGCAAGGACCAGAAATCGGAGTTGCAGGAAAACATCTGCACAGCAGCTGGCACCAGTGAGTCAAACTTATTTCCCCCGATGATACACTGGAATATTTCGACTCAAGCACCTGCCTAGAAGGTCTTCTTTCCTTTTACAGCAAAGACCAGCCTTCCAGGGCTCAATCTTTCATACAGCAGCAGTGGACAGTAAGCGGGGGGGACACCCCACATAAAAAGCCTTTTGTACAAAGAATGTTTGGAATTATGGATGGGAAGAGCCAGAACTGTTTCTGGAACTGTATTTAAACCCATGCAGAAATTTAGAACTACGACCCAAGGAGTATCAGAAGCTCGTGAAATCTGCCTTTAAACATGAAAGCACAAAGCCTGAGACCATCCCTCTTGTCCCTCTCCAGAGCCAGCAATCAAGTCCATGCTGGTTCACTAGGCTACCGAAATCAAAGCAAGGATTTGAACATCTCTCATACAGTCCCCACTCCTGTTATCCAACCATCAGTTTCATTCCTTACTGTAAAAATACTTACCTTTCTCCCCTACCTGCATATTTATTATCTCAGAAATATTGCAGATAAAGGTTGTATGTAGATACACAAATCCAACCTTACGTGAACAAATGCCCTTGTTTGTACGGCATTAAGCTGACAGACGCCCCTTGGAGACAAAAATCCACCCTATGTGTCCCAAAAAAGCAGCAGTTTGGGTCCTTATCAGTAAGGGACGTGGCATACCCGTGCAGAATTCTTTGTTAGCGTTCTGAGGTACCACAATCCTTCTGTAGACTATGGGCTCCGATTCCAAGATGTTCTCGTCGTGCCGATAGCGAGCTGGCTTCTCACTGGGGGTCCCCCGGGAACGAGTGCCACTCCTCCTCTCATAAGTTTCAATCTCTTCAAACACAGCTGCCTTGTCAAAAAGGGCCAGGTTCCCTTCAAAATCAAAATCAGTGTCTGGGATTTCATCGATGTCATCCCCAAAGCACTCATCGTCCTTGCTCTTCATCTGCCCATTCTTCAGGCCACTTTTCTTTGGAGTCACTTGGTTCGGATGACGGCTACTGGATGACCCTAAACAAAAAGAAAAGCAAGTTGAAAGTGGGTCACGAATGGAAAAAGCTGCTTGCTCAGCAAATTTTGTGAGAGAGGGGAGCTAAAGCTTACAGTCCCTGCCCTCAAGGGATACTCACTTCCACAAGAAGCCGTCAACCTCATCCCTGGCATTACTCATGCTCAGTTAAGCCAGCAGAAAACAGAACAAGAGCATCAGGAAAGGAACTTTCAGGGACTTTCTACCAGCAAGGTTAGAGAAACAAGCTTCACCACAGTAGCAGAAATGTTTCCCCATAGTCTGTTTAATCCCAGGTGGTGTCACATGGGTGGCAAGATAATAAGCTAACTGTAACCTACAAGTTTTCCTCCTATACTGAGCTCACGTTAATCTAGGTGTGTGGCCCAAGAGCTTCTTTGGAATTTCCCTCAACTTCAGAAACTAGTGTGTTTTATTTAACATTAATGACCTTTAAGGGAGAACTTCAAACCGTGAATATAAAGCATCTCTTTTTCCTCACCTCTGCTATCATTTCTGAATGACACACAGTCCATTCCCTCATTCCTATTTCATTATCCTACTTATTCATCACCTTTCATGTTGAAGTACACTTCTCTCCAATCACAAGTCATTGGGAAAGCCCAAATTCTCTGAAGAGAGACTGATGAAAGTCTCCTGCCTATGGCTGGAGATCAACTGATAGAAATATGCAATTACAATGTCAACATATCCCTTTACTTGCTTATTTCTTACATTATTATTATTCAAGTCTAGACAATATTAATATGCTTGTCATTCCTAGTGTTAAATTTGCAATTACTAGAAAATATTTCAGGCCAATTCCTGCAATTACAGGAATCACCAACAGTGTCCAACAGATGGAGTAAGGTATCAAGCCAAAACTGACCGCAATGCAATAGGCACAAACTTCACAAGCAACCTTCAAGTTAACTGTCTCCTTTCTAAGTGCAGACAAGTCCAGCTTAACCACGTCTAATTTATGCCATGCTGAAAGATGACTTGCTAAGTACTCGGTTTTATTCCCAGTTAGGAATGCTCTGTCTCAAGAAGGGATTTTTCATGTATTTTAGATAACGTGTGACTTGATTTTTCTAGAGAACTGTTACAGTGACTAACCCAAAAGCTTTCCCAGCCCCCACAGCAAGACCCCAAATCTTCAAGGCTTTGCAGAGTCATCATTCCTCGTAAAGAAAGAAACCCAAAACACCCTTCTTCAGTGAGGAGAAACTATAATACACCTTTTGTCACTGAAGGAAACAGCAGAATTTTAGAATTGCTGGTGACAAAACATGATTTAGGAAAGGGGAAAGGGTAAGGCTTTCTGGCAAGTAGAATTTCAGTAGGCACCCTGCAACCACTCATTTACGTGCATAGTTTTGAAAGCTTTTTAATCACAACTTCCCCTCTATCCTAGATAAAGAGTTCCCAAACCAAAGGTGACACATAAACCACTCCAAAGCTGGACACAACTCGGTATGGAGCTATAAACTGACACTGCTCACGAGGGAATCACATCCGCTGCTGCTGCTACGAAGAATGAAAACGAGAAATGAAAACAAAGCACAACAAGTTCCTTCAAAACTCAGAAACTGCAGGTCAAAGCAATAGCCAAGGGACTCTAGAATAAGCCAGAGCCTACAGTGCCACAAGGGCAAAACATGCCTGCTTCTTGTGTCAGTGTCAAGTGTTAGGGCAACTCAGGTTGATCTGTTACACTCCTTGCCAGATTCCTCTGCAGACAACTCCACACTCCCCTCATCTGACCTGGAAAGCACAATGTGGGGACAGGAGCAGCTGATGTTAGCAGAGTGTAAATGCCAATGGAATAAAGGGCTGCACCAGCAAGGCTGAGAGAACAATGGCTGGAAAGCTCCCTGGGCTCCCCTGGAGCCACAATGAATGGGAGCCAAGAGCGTACCGCCTCAAAACATGCTGGCTTTGTGGTGGGCAGCTCCCTAATCCATACCGAGGGATGCCAGTCTGGAATACTGCCGACCCACACAGCCAGATGGCTTTTCACTGACTGCCTTACAATCTCCTAACAGAAGTTGCACAGAACATGGCAGGAGCCTCCAACAAGCTGTGACCAAAGTAAGAGTCTTTCTCTTAAAGCATCATCTTTTAGACAGAAAAAACAGGCACCTGGTTGTGCTCAGGGAAAAGAAAAGAGCCAAAAAAAAAAAAGGGCAAGGGGAGGAAAGGGAAAAGTCAGGCTACAGAAAGACAGATCTCCTAGTCCAGCTCCTTTCAGATCACAACTTCCAGAGCCTCTGCCCTGCATGAAGCTTTTTAAGGAGAGCACCCCACGACTCCACAGCAAGCTGGCAGCTCTGCACCACACAGAAAAGCACCTCCCTCAAAAGATAAACAATCCTTCCTGGGCTTTTTTGTTTCTAAGGAAAAAAAAAACAACTTTTCAAGCATAGCACACAAGCAAATGTAAAGTCTCCAGCAAGCTGGCTGTGCTCCTGCAAGATCCCTGGGGGAGCTCTTCCCACCAGTCCTGGCACAACGAGCCTGGTGCCAGCACGGCACCAGAGCCATTGTTGGGAAATCTGCGTTGGTATTTGTTGTTTATTGATTCCTGTCACACAAGTACTCCAAAGGGGGAATTCTGTCCCTGGCTCGGCACGCTAAAGGCCAACAAGAGGTCAACTTTCAGCTGCATTAAGCCCTGTATGACTGAAGTTCTACATGACGTCTCAGCCCGTTTTTCCCCGGAAACCTGCACCCACAATCTCCACAAAGCCAGGACCATTCCCATCCCCCTCCCAAGACTCATGCGTGATTCAGCCTACTCTCCAAATACACACATTTTAGAGGGTAAGAGAACATTTCTCTAACTCCTTTATTCCAAGAAGAATACAAGCTAACAATCTAACAGCTAGGACCTTGCTCAACTTGTTTCAAAGTTTGTAAAAGAAAATGTGACTTCTCGTTGTGCTTACGCAAACCCAACACAAGGTATCTGTGGGCTGAAGCACTCTTTGCTCACCCCAGATCCACCAGACACCCTAGAAGGGGTGAAAATAATCCAGCTGTTGGCGGGGGAAAAAAGACTTCCAGAGGTCTAGGAATTTCTCCATAAAAATACAGCCTTTGACCTCTTTAACTGGCCCAGCCCACCTCGGTTTTGTTTCTTTTCTAAATACAAGGGGGAAGGGGGGAAATGAAGTCATGGAAATACACTGGATACATACTGATGCTTCAACAATTAAGTCATGGAATTATGCTAGATATATACTGACATTTCAATAATTCGATGATGAAGATCTGGAAAGCAGGGTATCTCAGGGGGCTTCAATAAAAAAAAAATGAAAAAACCCAGTTCTGGCCCAATTTTGAAGATTTTATCAACAGAGACAAGAATAATGGATGTTTGACTTTGGGATGCTCTAATTGTATCTTACATCATCCTCATTCATTTGTATTTTTAACAGCACAGCAAGAAACCATTTCTAATTATGTATAGGGTGATGATGTAACAGGTTATGGGCATACAGGCTTTAAATAGAAAAGCTTGATAATATTGCAGTTTGTTTCCAGTTCCTTTTAAAGAAAAATAAAAGGCTGGAAACTCTGCAGTTTTCAAATAGGACAGATAGCAAGAATGAGGAAATCTTTGAATTGGCATCAGCCATTTTTTAAGTATACAGAAATATATTCTATTTCAGAATAATACACAGGGTGAGACAGGGAGAGTTTCCAGCCCCGTTTGCAAAGTTCTTGCTGAAGAAGTGGAGATGTTGCAGCAGTAACTCAGGCAGGATAACACAAATACTCACAGGAATTGTGCCTACGACGGAAGCCTTTGGATTGAGTCAGTGTTTCCAGGTGTCGATCCATGTAGCTCTTGGAGCACTGCTGCTGTGGAGAGATGATAATATCCTGATTCTTCATGTCTGTTCTCCTTGGGATATTCTGAGGAGCACTGCTGGAGATGGGCTTCTTTAACACTTTGCCAGTGCCATTCTGACTGGGCCCCACCTGGCACCCAACCCCAGGGATGCCTGTTTCTATCTGCTGCAGATCCCCACATCTTCTGCTGTCCCCTGGCCCTGGGATCTCCAGAATCTTCAACTCAGTAATGTCACGTGCCCTAAAAACAGGACAAGAAAACCAGATATTCAGGAATTTAGCACTCCAGGTATCTTTGCAAAAAAAAAAAAAACTCCTAAAGAAAAACATCCAGCATTGGACGGTGGGATTGTTCTGATGTCATTATCAATAGAAACAAGGGAATAAAAGGATTTTAATACTGAAACATATAGGATATTTCCACAGACATCAAAATACTAAACAAAAATATCAAATAACCATTTCAATACTTCTATACTACACCTGGATTTTGTTTGAAAGGTTCTGTTCTCAGCTGAAACAGGAATCAGTCAAGCAAAAACTGGAAGCAACTGGCCCAGACCTTTGCAAAAATCTGCATTAATTTAACAGTTTCTAGATAATTAATTACTCTTAGCCTCGAGGCTTCTATTACTTTCAATCCATTTCTACAGAATGCTGCCCTTAGATTAGTGCAGTTCATGCTCAAACAAAGATGGTACTTCCCATTTCCACAGAAAAAAAGTATAAAGAAAACTAATCCAGCACTGGGCAGAAGCCAAAAGGAAACAAAGAAGTGATTATAAAGACCTCCATTTGCATTGACTGCAAGAAATACATCAGAAATTCTCTTTTTAACTTAGTATTTATCCAAGTGGGATATAAAAGTAGACAGACTTCCACATATCTCCTGGAAGGATGTAGTTGTTGTTTTTTCCCCACTCTCTCTCTTCAAAGCCCAAGGAAAAAAAGTTTTGACTTTGGGGAATTAATCTTATTGAAAAGTCAGTGACTCAGAGTCTTAACTATAACATTCCAGGGAACAGGAAAATGTCAAGTGATGAGTGACTCTTATTTATGCCTTTTAAGCACAGTGTTACCAGGAACCAGTGGGAAAGAACTGTTGAGGGCAAAGCTTTAAAAAGCATGTCATCCTCCTCAGTTACCCAAAACCCTAACAACAGAATGTACACACACAATAATAAAGATATATATATGCATATATATACACACAGAGCCTCACCCCCAAATAACCTCCAAGCCTGAGCTACCCACTCTAGAATATGAGCCAGAAACTAATTTCCTGCATACAAACCAACACAAACCCGAGAGGCACTCAGTAGCAGTCAGGAAATTCAGGGCAAAGAGGTCATTTCTAGGGGGGAAAAAAAAACAAACGAAAACATCCAAACCACAAAAGACCTTTCCTGGGAAAAGGCGGGGGGGGAAAAGAGACAGACACTAACCTGAAGGTGACTTCTGGCACGAGGCATTTGACCCCATTATGGAAGGGCCTGGTCAGGGAAATGGTCTGGCTGACCTGATCCACAGCTGACACTCTTCCTTGGTAGACTCCCAAGCTTTCTCCACAATTAATTGACACAATGCTCCCAAGCCAGTCTGTAGCCATATTTCTGGCACACAGTTGCTGTAAAGAGACACAGACCTGGCTTAAGAAGAGGCAGAAAAGTGACAACCTGAATCAGCATCAGCCGTGTCCTCCGGCCCATAACCCCGGCTCCCACCCAGACTCCAGCTCTGTCAGCTTCTCCTTCCTTTGCAGGGAGGAAACAGCATCCCTATGGACACCAACCATCCCAGGCAGAGGGAAAATCCCTGCATGGGGCTTTGTGACAGTAACACAGATGTCTGACTAACTGATTTCAGGATTTACAGCTTCCAAGAGTATTTAGGCCTGCCTGTGGACATTCTCCCTGTGAGTTCAAACAGGGAATTTATCTTCACTTCCCTGTTTAAAATTTTGGCATATGAACATCGGGGCAGAACAGCTTCTGTGAACAATCACAGTGAGATAACTGATCTCTGCATGTGCAAGTGAAAACCGAAACCTTTAAGGGAACAGAACGACATCGAAGGAAGGAAAATTCCAAACACTGGAGTCCAGGACAAAAGTCTCCGTGCTCTGCAGAGCCTGGATTATTAGTTATCATTGCCACAATTAAATAAATGAGAGAAGAAAAAAAAAAGTTGCTCTGCTTTCCAGCACCAGAATCAGGGACAAAACCCTCAGATTTGTTTAGTCAGACGTTCAGCCCCAATACACGTGGAAGCAGCTAAACACGTCCTTTGATCTGAGATTTCCTCAGAACACAGGGAGGTGACAGGCTCACCAGCATTACCAGAGAGCAAGAGAGATGACAAGCTCCTAAATGTACAGATTGGCCTTTCATGCTGTAATCAAAGAGGGAGAATACGCTTGATTTTTACACTAAGAAACACAGCAGACAACCCACGGAGATCAACATCAACATACAAATCACATTCCTGGGAGAGGCATTTGACTTCTCTTCAAGCCTTTCCTGTGCTGAGCTTCTTGGAAAAAGATGCAAGGAAAATAAAAAAAAAACCTGGATGCATAAAAAAATTGGACTTTCCCCAACTTTCACAGGACTGAAAACAGGGGATGCTTCAAAGGGCAGAAAACACTGAATTTGGTGCAGCCAAAAGGACCAGCCTCCTTTCTTTCCTGTTCTGTGTATTTATATTAACCCACGATGAAAATGTCTGCATTCCAAGACGATGGCTGATAAAAAGTACTCTCAAAACACAGATAACACATCCCTAAGAACCTGCAGCAAAATTAAAATTTCATTCCCTCTCCTGTTTTTATGTCTCTTAGGAGATAAGGGAAAAAGCTCAGCACACGTCATCACCTTACACGGATACTTTCTAAAAATAAGAGCCTCCTTTTAGCAAAAAAAAAGAAAATGAAATCTATGTTTGAGTGCAAATATAAACTAAACTAACCCAGGGCTGGATCAGGGTAGGCTGCCCTGATCCCCACAGGAAAACACGAGGTCCCCCATAGGTAAACACAGGGACCCCCTCCACAGGTAAACAAAGGACTCCCCACCGGTAAACACAGGGCCCCCCTCGAAAAGTAAACACAAGCCCTCCCCCCATAGGCTAACACGCCCCCCCCCAGATAAGCAGAGGGGCCCCCGCAGCTGAGCACAGGCGCCCCGCAGCCCCCCCGGCCCCGCGGCTGCCCCGGCCCAGCCTCCCCACCACGGCCCGAGCAGGCCGGACAGGGCCTGGCGCCACAGCCGCGCCTCACGAGGCCCAGCCCTCTCGGAAGGCCCCGTCTCACCCCGGCCCGATGCCGCCGGACCCCCCGGCTCGCCGGGCCGAGGTGTCGGTCCCGCCGCCGCTCCCCGCTCCCCTCACCCGCCGCTCCCGCCTCACAGCGGCCCCTCCGCCTCGGCGACGCTCGGACTGACGCCACTTCCGGCACCGCCCCGCTCGCGAGACGCTCCGGCCGCCGGCGGGGCCATAGAGAGGCGCGCCGAGCGCATGCGCAGTGCGTGCGCTCCCGCGGCGTGAGCCAGCCCTCCTGAGCCCTTTGTCACCTCTGTCACCTCTGCCACACGCCCGCCGTCTGCGCCCCGCCTCCCCGTGCCGCGCTGACACTGCCGTCACACGTCCTCCCGCACCTCCGTGGCTGTCGGCCTGTCCCCACCACCTCCGTCGCACCTCCGTCGCCTCTGTGAGCTCTGTCACCTCTGCATCGCTGCTGTCGCATGTCTGCTGTCCCACCCTCATCACGCCCATCACATCTGTATTGCTGCTGCCGCATGTCCTCTGTCGTGTCTCCATCACTGCTGCCAAATGTTTTCCATCACCTCCACCACACCTCTATCCCCTCCATCACACCTCCATCCCCTCTGTCACCTTTCCATCCACTCCATCACACCTCCATCCCCTCTGTCACCTTTCCATCCCCTCCATTCCTACCATCATCTCCATCATTTCTGCCCCTTAATCCCCTCCTTCACACCTGAATCACCTCTGCCGCACCTCCTTTCTACCTCCATCATCTTCATCCCCTCCACCCCTTCCATCACACCTCCCTCCCCTCCCTCTGGCTCACCGGCAGAGACACCGACACGTTCATCTCCCACTTTCTCCTAGGCTCTGTTAGCACCAGCCTTCCCTGCTCCGCAGCTGGAGGCTGTTTTGCTCATTACTGGGAGGAAAGAGCGGGTGGAGTGCTGGATCCGTGTGCCGGTGGCTAAACACAGGCTGGGCCAGGGACACTAATTAAGAACAAAATCATGCTGACAGCAGCCAGTAACAATAACACAGAGGTGAGCGAGATCACAGCAAGAGGAAGGCTCCCCTGCTACAGAGCAGCTTTCCATACCACACCACCAAAATTAAAAATAATTCCATGGTCCAACGGGGCTGGAAATGCCAGAGGGCTGATCCCTGCAGGGGTGTCACGTCAGGAACGCACAGACCCCAGTTTTCCATGTACTCATTATTTGCATGGGAATTTAATGTTTATAGCCTTTTTTGTTTGTTTTAAGGGAAATTAGCAAAGCTTCGGATTTAATTGTGCTCTGAGATGGGGACAAGTGCTGCATTTGATGGCATAAAACATCCCTCCATGGATTGCTCCCTGAAAGACTGGTTCTGACCTGTTGATTCCATTTTTTGGGGGCCTAGAAAGGCTAGTCCTGATTTTTAGTGAAATCCTGAACTGATCCAGAGCTTGGCATCACCTCTCCTCAAATCCCTACTGAGACTTTAGATAGCAGGAGGACCAGAGTCAGCTCCCATGAGGACTAAAAACTTACCCCAATGCCACTGGTGTCGCTGCCCACTCATGTCCCATAGGAAAAAAAACCTGATGTGAAACATCAGGTCAGATTTTTAAGGATGATAGAGAGGTGTGGAGTGTTTATTCGCCCTAAAAATCATTTCCCAGTGGAATAAGACCAGCAAGAAACTTAAGAAACTTTCAGATAAGCATTTATTGGGTTAGAAATATTGTGTGATTTCTATCACAGCACACGGCTGCATTCCGTACAAGTACGAACAAGCAGGAATTGCTGCTCTGTTTGCCATGAGGCTTCATCTTCCACTGGCTAAAGCAGAATGCAGCATAAGGCACCTCCTGCAGTCCTCAAATCCTTGTTCCTTTAATTAGTCTGGATATAGAAATCTATTGCTTGATAAGAAAAAAACCCTAATAATTAAAAAAAGCAGCAAATACACAGTTAGTCTGAAAGCCAGAAGTGTTCCTCTGTCCTTCCTGTCCCTTTTTCCCAGTCCTTTGATATTTTCCAGGCTTTGTGTTAGGAGTTCAGTTAATATGTCAATTTGTGAGCAGCATTGCTTATGGACATATTTATTTTTCCTAGTAGTCTGGCACCAAGGATTGGTAGAAACACTCGGGAATTCACTTCATGAGTTAACATTCAAGGAATTTAGGTGTGTAAGTGCACACAGGACAGATCCCCTTGAGGTGGGTTCTGGTGCAGCCTTGAGAGCCCTTCAGAAGGCACCTGGAGCAGCAGGAAGCACCCATTCCCATTGGCACAAAGAGCTGAAGGCTTTGGAAAACAGGCTTTCACCCTGTGAGATAAGGC
This sequence comes from Platyrinchus mystaceus, assembly GCA_035041135.1. Taxonomy (NCBI): domain Eukaryota; kingdom Metazoa; phylum Chordata; class Aves; order Passeriformes; family Tyrannidae; genus Platyrinchus; species Platyrinchus mystaceus. The sequence continues at coordinate 21,077,226 of JAWWLV010000018.1, read as the reverse complement.
TGGTCAGGTTTCTCTGAGGTTTATTTATACTTGGATGAGGGGAGTTGTCTATTGCAGCCCCAGCTCAGAGCAGAGGACATCCCACCAACATCCCACCCTGCTTCTCCCACCCCCAAGCATCCTCCTCCCCACCACAGGGCTGAAATCCCCCTGGATCTCTCCAAGAGGCATGAGTGCTGGACCGCTGGTGAACATCCATGTGGGAAAGGATGATGGAGATGGCTCCAGGGGCTGCGAAGAGCCCGACAAAGCCATCTTTATCCCACCCTGCTCCCATCTCCATGAGAGGAACAAGCCTCCAGTGAAGCAACACAACAAGGGGCTGTGCCTTATCAAAAGCCTTATCTGACGCTGAGGGCTGGCTTTGCCCTGCAAGGCACCACTTCTGGTGGCTTATGGAGAGCTTTTCCCCGGAAAACGCTGCTTGATCTGGAAGCAGTCGCACTTCTTGTACTTCATGGTCAGTCCATACTGAGGGGTGATGTCCACCTCCTCCCCAGGGCGGAGGCTGAACTCCAGCTGCTGCAGCAGGGTGGTCAGGAAGAGGAAGATCTCCCACCGGCCGATGGTCTCCCCAATGCATCGCCGCTTCCCCAGGCCAAAAGACAGCACCTTTTCACTCTCTGTCCTGTTTATCTCGGTCCCCCCATGGTTGAGGAACCGCTCAGGTTTGAAGGCTGAGGGTTCCTTCCAGAGGTTCCTGGGGCAGAAAAGAGGCACACCTGAGGATACTGTTTTTATCATAGAATCACGGAATGGTTTGGAGACCTTAAAGCTCATCTTGTTCAACCCCCCTGCCATGGGCAGGGACACCTTCCACTAGACCAGGTTGCTCCATGACCCATCCAACATGGCTGTGAACACTTCCACGGATGGGGCAGCCATGGCTTCTCTGGGCAACCTGTGCCAGGGCCTCACCACCCTCACTTACCCTGCCCTCTGGCAGTGGGAAGCCATTCCCCTTTGTCCTGTCCCTCCAGGCTCTTGTCCAAAGTCCCTCTCCAGCTTTCTTGGAGACCCTTTAGGCACTGGAAGGGGCTCTAAGAACTCCCCAGAGATCTTCTCCAGGCTGAATAGCCCCAGCTCTCCCAGCCTGTCTCCAGAGCAGAGGGGCTCCAGCCCTTGGGGCATCATGACAGTTTTCACCCACTGTCATGGGGTCAGTGATCAAACAAATCTCCTTGCCGAGAGAAGCTTTGCAGTGCTGTCTCGTTCCACCATCCAAAAAACCTTTGGCAAGCTCTATTCCTGATCTAAAATGCCAACTCTGTGTCAAACTCCATCAGCTCAGTCTATTGAAACCTCTGTTCCAAGCTCCGATTGTGTTTGCCTGTGCAGATACTGGAAATGGATTTAATTCTGCATGCAACCACCAGAGACCCTGCAGTTTCAGCACAGAAGCCAGTCAGCAGCCCTTCAAAAAGGAAGGATGGAGACCAAAGGGTTTCCTCTCTTTGAATCCTCCCAACAAAACTTCCCCATCTCTCCCAGCTTGGCTTCTGGGAGGTGCCAGATGGGATTTAACGGTGTCTTAGCTGAGAATTTCTGCTTGGATATGGGGAATCCTCTCTGCCCTAAAGACGGCGTTCCCGTTTCATGCTCACCAGAGCATGAGGAGCAGAAGGAATATTGGAAGGTTTCTGTGCTGCTGGGGTATTTGGATACAAATATCTTGAGTTTCTGATCCAAAATACCCGGTCTGGGAACCACCTTCTGTATCAAGCCTTGATCAGCTTACTCCCCACCAAGAGGGTCTCTACTTGGGAGCAGTGGAGAGACAAGATGGGACTTTGGTTTCCAGGCCCCCTTTATTCCCAAAACTGTTTATCAGCAATCACAACATGAGCCTATTGAGTTTACCGAGAGTCACGTCACAACATTCTTCTCCCTTAAAGAGGGAACCAGGCCATTCCTACTGAGCACATCCAGAGCCATCAACACAGACCACAAGATCTGCTTGGCAGGAGGATCTACTGATTCCTGATCATCCAGCAGCCTGAACTTCCAGCCCTTGCCCTGTGCATCGAGGGCATCACCACATTAATTGGGTAAGCCCTGGTGTCGGGTAGCTGTGAAACCTGGACCAGCTTCATGCCCAGGAGAGCCAAGGCTGGGCTCAGCATCAAATCCACATGATTTTTGGTTCAATCTGCCTTTTCCTTTGTGATCCATTCATCTTTTGGCACAAGGATTAGAGTGATCTTAACACCAAGCAAACCATGGCAGCCCAGATGAACACAGGGGGTTTGGAATACTCACTCATCGTGATTCACTTGCCACTGGTTGATAAACACACAGGTGTTCTTGGGGATGTAGTAGCCATTCAGCACCGTTGCTTTTGTTGTGCTGAAGGAAACACAGGTGGGAAGATAAGTTAGAGGAGACCCACCGCTTCATAATAAATCAAAGCCTGGCAAGTCCTTCAATACCCTATTTTTGCTCTTAGGACCAGCTAGAAAATACCACAGATTGTATTTGGGAGATTAAATAGTCTTGGTCGTACTTTCCTCAAGAAGAAAAATTCCAGTTTCATTTCACAACTCATGCCAGATGAGTTGTGATGTGGTCTCTCCCAAGGCAGGAGGAGATTATAAATCCAGGCGTGTCCACCATCCCTCTGCTAGCAAAGATTTTGGAGCAAAACTACCCTTAAAGCAAAGGATTCAACCCCAGAACGGCAGCAAGCTGGAATATTTCCCCCTAGCAGGAATCAATTCCCAGGGAATTATCTGCCTAAAGGGAACCTCCCCGAAAACCACTCCAAAAACAAACCCCCCCCAAAAAAGATGTCAGCCACTCCAGCCCATACCTGTGTGGGATGGTAAAGGGCAGGAAGGAAGAGTGCCTGAACATCTCCAGGATAAAGGCTTCTGTGTAGGGCAGTGTGCCCCGGTCCGACAGCCGCGGTCTCCTCTCCTGGCCAATGGTCTGGTCTGCAGAAGGTAGAGTAGAGGAAGAGGGTTGGGATCAGTGCTGACCAGAGAGGTTTTGGCCCCAGAGGAAGGTGGTTCACAGACTCACCTAGTTCTTCCTGGATCTTCTTCTGGATGTTGGGGTACAAGGCAACATACATGAGGCTCCAGGATAAGGCAGTTGCCACAGTGTCAAAGCCTGGATGGACATGGAAAAAGCATTTAGTTATCAGGAGAGGACAGGTGAGTGGGAGTTACAGATGCCACCACTCCAGATGTTTGCCATAGAGTGATTCTGTCACTGAGAAGCTCTGGCCACTGCTAAGGAGTGCGCCCAGGAGATCAACAGCAGCTCCACATACCCAAACATGGCCAAGGTCTCACCCCAACAGCTTCACCTCCCCCTTCAGCCTCCAGCACCATGGTTTTACTCTCAGAAACATTCTCACCTGCCCCAAAGAGGTCATTGACAATGTTGATGATCTTCTCATTGGAGAGCTGGACATGGGTATCCTCCCCAACACTCTTCTCCTGGCAGTGCTCAATCAGCGAGTCCGTGATGTCACGGATGTGCTCCTGGGGAAGAGCTGGTGGCTTAGGAACATCACAGATGCATAGGGATGGGGAAACATCCCCCAACTAGTGCTGGCTCCCAGAGAGCAGATCAAAGTGCTCCAAGGAGCTTTCCTGGGCAAGGTGGGGGGACGAGGGCGTACCCTCTTCCCCACCTTGCCAGGCAGCATCGCTGGCAGTTACATCTCCACCCACATCAAAGGGCATCCAAGCTCTTACCTTATCAAAGCTGGTGTAATGCTCCTGCACATTTTTTTGCACAAAGGCGTTGAATCGCCTGTTGATGTCCTTAAAGAGCTCCATGGTGTGGCTGGGAAGGTACCGGAGCAGAGGGATGAAGTCAGCAGGGTGGCCAGCACCAGCCACATCCCCAAATTCGTTGCCTAGGGTCACGAAGCTGAGCAGCTCCTGGTCATTGTGCTCGTAGCGCTTGCCAAAGCACATGGCACAGATGACATTGGCCACCGAGACCA